>FIZR01001856.1:0-11824 GCA_900060175.1 Ferrisia virgata
GTTTCTAATAAACATTAATTTTTTTTTGTGCATTTATACAGCACCTTGCATCATCACTACTAGGATTTTAATCTAAATTTTACCATTTTCTATTTTTGTTTGCCTTTTGTTTTTGTCCAATAATAAAATGCCAAAAAATCAATAAGAGAGAATTAGACAATATAATTCCAATTTCCTGCTTTGTCTTTCGTAAGTTTCAGCAATTCATTCATAAGTATGTAATCTGGAGAGTCATATTTCAGATGTAAGTCGAGAGGGGAAGGAGAGAAGGGATTCATGGACAGAGCTGTACAGAGAAACTACGAGTCCATCCGAAGCTTTCCCATTGAATTTTTTCATACAGCAGAACATTTAACATCAAAATTTAGCTCCTTCAAGATTAAAGATACGGATGTAAGTCCAATTTTTTACTGTAAGATCCGCTAGCTCCCAAGAACACGTCGAACCGGAGAACAACATGTCACAATTGACTCTCCTCCCTTTTCGACGACCCTGTTCAGGAAAAACGAATGATTGGAAAATTGGCTACGATGGCAAACGATACAGCCGTTTTTTTTTTTAGTAATCTGAACCTCAACAATAATCTAAAGACTTCTTTTCCTTATCAGTGGTAAGGGTAGGGAAGGTGCAATGGGGCTAAAAAGTTAACACCACCAAAAGGTAAATCTAGACTCCTACAAAATTTACTTATCAAATTTCAACTTGCTGGCTTAATTTGAAGGAGAGCTGTGCGAGGAACACACTCAAACCATTAAAAACCCTACCAAAAAACCACATTTCTGAGTTGTAAAGAGGCCCAATAGGAGTGAAAAGTCGAAATCTCTAAAAGACACATTTATGGCCTCTACTAAAACAACATACCAAATTTAAACTTCCTAGCTTAATTTGCAGGAGAGATAGGGGAGAGACACCCCTTTTTTCAAGATCAAAAAGGGGAAACCCCCTCTATCACCCCTCCTAATTGATCTACAAAGCTGATTTTTGGATATGTTATGCAACTTTGAATTGTCTATCGATTGGCTTAAAAAGAAACAATATTTTGCAATGTTTGCACCTCAGCACTCCCTCAACCAAATGTAGATCCAACTGAATTTTGACCCGAAGTCGTTCACACCCCAGAACATCAAATACGCCACCAATCGAGGTTTATTTCCCAAATTTCATCGATTTTGGTCAGTAAAGAGCTGAGCAAAAGATTTTTGTTTCAGTGAGAAAAAATTAAAAAAATAAAAATAAATATCTGGCATGGCCAAAAATCGTCCTAATGGTCTTCTAGGATCCCCAAACGGATTTAGTTGATATTCTCCCCTCTCCCACTCATCCACCCTAGTTCGACAGATTGTAATAGCCGGGACTTTATTAACAATATGATACAGAAAATCAGGCTAAAAGACACCTTCAAATTTTTTTTTCACTACAGAAAAAAATTTATTCTACGATTTTTACCTCCTATTACCTACCTTCACAACAAAATGCTGGCTTATTCCAATTTTAACCCAAGTTCATTCGAATCTTAATAGCATAAATCTACCACCCAATCGAGCTTACAAGACAAATTTGATCAATTTTGGCGCTTACTAAGCGTGGCGATTGGGTTTTTTCAGTGAAAGGAAAAAAATAAGCAAACAGACATTGTTAAAAATGATCGAAGTTGACTTTTGCGGCAGTGTACGGTTGATTTCGGAATGAGACACATCTAGGACCTCTAAAGTTGTCTGAAAAACCTCAACTACCCAACTACCCAACTCAATTTGGAGCACAGGTATCATCGGCCGCTAAAATTGAAAATTATCAGAACATAAAACGAACTATGAGTCTAACCCAGCTCTTTTAGAGTTATTTTCCAAGAGAGCGAGGGTCCTAATTTTCTCCAAACGATGGAGATAGAATATTATACATACATACCTGAGTGAACCTAGGGTGAAATTTGAAAAAGCATCGTTTTTTCAAGTACCGAAAATAGAGTATTATTCGAAGTCCTTCCATTAAGAATAATGGAAGTTTTCGATAGTTTTAATTTTGAATCTCCTCGAGATTATCTCTTAACAATGTCTTTGCTTTGGAAGGGCGATATGCATAACCAGGGTGGGACAAAATCAAAAAAAAGGGCAAAATGAACTAACCTAACGAAATCCCACTTCATGAGACTGAAAGTCAAAATCCTCAACAGGACTAAGGCACTTACTAAGCCCAAAAAATTTTCGTGATTTTTTCCCTTCAGCAGCCCTTCCTCCAAATTTGGATAAAAAAGAATTTTGACTCGAGGTAATCTCCAAACAAATCACAAATTTGAGTGATTTTTTTTTCGGTATTAAGCCAAAGAGCAATGCTTTCAGTCTTCTGAGGGGGAAAAATTGGAAAAAAAATCAGTCAATAAATAAGTATAGCTCGCCCAGAAATGGGCTTAATGATCTTCTAAGATCTTAAAAATGGATTTTATTGATCCTTCTATTTCACCCCTGCCAATGCGATTTTATTTTACAATATTTTACGCATTTGCTCCCATTCGGAAGCTTTGTGCAGGATAGGACAAAGTGGTAAGTTTTTTTCGAGAAATCAAACTGATGGTTATGGGAATAACATATCCAAGATTCAGTATTAGAAACGAAGAGAAGAATGTTACGTGCAGATTTCTTTCCCAATAAGAACCCTTGCTAGGAGCACAAATGCCTGCCTAAATTTAGCTATAGAACTGTGATTTTTTTTCACCATCCGATATCAGTGTAAAAAATACTACTCCACTTCGAAAAATTCGAATTTTGCAAATTATCACACATATTTACGATTTTATTACCCATCACCCCCACAAACCATGACCAATGTGACAAATAGCCTGTTACAGGCGAAATTCATTTAACAAGAAATTCCACTTTAACATACACTCGTCGCATTGCCCATCCATACAAGTGCAATAAGGGTCACCTATTGTCTTCTCAATAACCCTCTAATATTTCCGTTAGCTAGTCGACTCGTCTCATTAATCATTTTCTCGCGCTTATTGGCGCGACGCGGTGATGGCGGTCTCTTCTATCGAAACGTTTAAAACGAAGCTACCTACCCAAATTCGCGTCAGTATAACATTCTCTTTCTCTCTCGCACTCTGTGCCAATATCTCAAAAACGTCCAAATAATGAGCTCGCAACGGCGCTCGATGGCGACACAAAATACATACATCTTTTCAACCAAAAAATTTCCCAGTATAGAATTGGAAACGCACACGTGGTGTACTCCTCTCTCATTCAATTCTATCAAGATGCAAAGGTCTCCGTCTCGGTGTGCGTGTGTAACCAGATTGTCATTTACAAATCGATCTCTTTGTAGGAAAAACACTCTGGGTGGTAGGATCCCTTCGCGATGCTGAGCGGTGGCTTTGATTAAATAGGTGTAGTTTTTAATAGGTACTACGATTTCAATACGTAACAAAGCAACGGTTACTACGTCGTGCACGTAATTATCGAACATATACTAAATAATCTGTTGCTTTTTAAACCATAATATAGACCTAACGTATTAAATATAAATATACCGCACGAAGATATATTTCAAAAAGGTGTAAGTGTAGAGGGGTAAAAAATTCTCATTTTGAAAAAAAAAAAAACGACTGGCCGTATCTTGTGGCAGGAAAATGCGTGTCTCTTTTCTGGCACAAAAGCAATAACCTAGTTTTGCGAGGAAGAGGTTCGAATAGAATTATTTTTTTTTTGTGCGGATTATTTTTATGCCATCCGTTGCGGACGCTATTAAGCTTAGAGTATGATTTATACGAGATCTACAACGTGGATATTTCGAGTGCGTTTTTTTTTCCTTATATTTTTTACGTAGCCCTGTAACTGATTTAAGGGGTTTGGTGAACTTATGCTATGTACAAAAGTGGATAATTTTCAACCCTATAGCTTCGATTTTGATGTAATTCCACCAGAGATTAATGGTAATTTTAACACATTCATGTCTCAGACTACTACAGACAATAAGTCATAAACAAATTATGTTGATGCTTAATTAAATTCTATACGAGGTGTAATTAAGGAATGAGAGAGCCTACTTCGATGCATTTAACGTCAAATGAAAATCGTGCAACGTACCTCTATCTACATAAACATAGTTTGCCGATTAATTGTTTCTTTTTGCGATGATATCCCAGCGTGTTTCCAATTATTTAGAGTGCTGGTTATTTATAAATTCAGCCGAAACGTTTTTTTTTATCCAATCAACTTTTTCTCTTAATTAGATCACAATTTTTACTCGAAGTTGAAATTTTTGCCTGATTTTCTAGGCCATATTGTCAATGAAGATCAGGCTATTACGGTCTATCGACCTACGTCGGGTGAAGGGGGGGGTTATCAAAAAAAAATGTTCCGGAGTTCTAGAAGACCTTTACAATCATTAATGACTAAGTCAAATACTTTTTTTCATTTTATTGACAAGGATATGCCGGGGGGGGGGGGATTTTTTGAAAACGTGATGTTTTTTGATGTTTTTGATCAGATACTCGAAAAATTATAAAACTGAAAAAGTTGAAATAAACATAATAAAAAAATTAATAAAAAATTGAAAAATTAAAAAAAATAAAAAAAAGTCAAAAAACATTAAAAAATGTAAAAAATTTTGAATAAATTTAAACAAATATATCTTAGAACTGGAGGTCATTCTCTGAAAACATTATTTTTTAAATGTTACATTTTAATTTGAAATTTTTGATCAAAAATTAAAAAATTAAAAAAATTAAAAAATTGAAAAATTAAAAAATTAAAATAAAATCAAATGCCAAAATACAGAGAAGAGAAGAGAACAAAAGAGTAAAAGTTTTTGACTTGAAGCTTTAGATAAAAAAACCTGCAATGTATGTGATCTAAAAATTTTTCTCTGAAAGTAAAAAGTGCCTAAATTTTTCATTTCATTTTTTCCCTCAAAACTAAAAATTATTTGCTCAGATTATTGCCGACTAAAATTGATCAAATTTGGGAAATAGGCTTCGATTAATGGTCAACTTAATACAGTGGGGTGGGGTTGACCTTGAATCAAAATTCGATTGTGCCCAAATTTGAGGGAAGGGGTGCTGATGAGCCAAAATTGCAAAAATTGTTCCTTTTTGAGGAAATCTATAGATAATTCAAACATGCATAATATATCCAAAAATCCGTCTCTGGAGTCAATTAGAAGGGGAAATATGCGGGTTTTACTCCTCTCTCTTTGACCTTGAAAAAGGCCTCTATCTCCCCTCCAAATTGAGCTAGGAAGTTGAAATTGTAGACTTAGAAAGGACTATAGGTGTGTCGGGGGGGGGGGAGGGGTAGACTATTTATTGCACCCTCTTACAACCCCAAAAATGAAGTTTTTTTGGTGGTTATTATTATTTTTTGTGCTCGTTCTTCGTGTAACTCCCTTCCAAATTGAACTAGAAAATTGAAATTCAGTATATAGATTTAGTATGAATCCAAAATTTGTCTTTTGAGGGTATCGACTGCGCAGCCTCATTGAATACCCCCTCGCAGCCCCGAAACTGAAGTTTTTTGGTCAGTTTTCAACTAGATTCTCTGTCATATGCCAATGAAAACCAGGCTATTAAGGTCTATCGATCTACGGCGGATGAGGGGGAGCCGAATATTGACAAAATCTGTTTTGGGGTCATTGAAGACCAATACGACCATTTCTGGCCATTTCAGATATTTATTTTTATTTTTTTCCTCGAAGACTAAAATCATTTACTGTGCTCGGTACAGACCAGAATCGCTCCAATTCAGTCAATAGGCTCAGTTTAGTGGCGAAGCAGATATATATGGATGGGGACTATCTTGGGTCAAAATTCAATGAAGTCTAAACTTGGGGGAGGGGTGCAGAGGGGTAAAAATCATGAAAATGGCTTCTTTTTGCGTCAATCGATAGAGAATCTGAAGTTATATGACATATTCAAAACTCAACTTCTTGAGTAAATTAGGAGTGGAGATATGAAGAGTTTCCCCAATTTAGCCTTGAAAACGGGATTTTCCTCTCTTATCACCCATCTAATTTGAGCTAGGAAGTTAAAATTGCATATGTAGACGACTTAGTAGGGGCCACAGATGTGTTTTTTGGGTGTTTCGCCTTCTTAGACTCATTGCGACCCCTTACAGCTCAGAAATGTGGTTTTTCGAGCACGTTTTCTTATTATGCTTTGAGTTCGTACCTCACACAACTCTCCTCCAAATTAATCTAAAATTCGTTAAATATTAGACTTAGTTCTTGTCCGAATCCGTCATGTAGATTCAGCGGGGTTCTAAATGTGGCCTTGGATGATCTGAATTATGCACTTTACAATCACTTTATACCCCTGACACTGATTAGAAAAAAGCATCGCTTTTCGATGATTTTTTTCCAATCCACATAATTGTAATATTTTACGAAAATCAGGCTGAAAAAGCATCTCCTCGCGATGCTTTTTTCTCTGAATCCGTACTCCTCTATTTTCGACCCGATGTAATTAGAAACCCCGCCCAAAACATGTTCCGGGCTGGCTCAATTAATATACGAAATACTTAATTTTGATAAATTTTGACGCGAATGAGCGACAGTTAATCAAGAAAGAGGGAAAAATCAAATCTACTCGGACAACTCTATAAAAATATACATATACATATACACGTTCTAATATACCGTAGGATGGACAATCAGTCAAAAACTTATTATGGAAATGAAAGATAGCGGAACGCAGCGAGCCCAACGGAACGGTCCTTTTGATATGGGCTAATTATACAGAAAAAGTTTATACGAGTAGGCGTTCATAATAGAAGTAGGTGTTAGGATGAAAAATGTTATCACCCAAAGGAACAAAACGAGACACGGGCGCCCTTTAATTAAGCTGCTAGTGTAATTGCCTCGAAGCAAAATGGTAAAGTACACCGATCACTTGTATCCCCATACCTACCAAAGAAATTCTATCAATTTCTTCGAAACGAAGAAATGCGCAGAGAATTTCTTCACCAGATACCTTTACCCCACACTGATCGGCGTACTTTACCATTTGGCTGCGAGGTAATTACAATAGCAGTCTAATTTGCTCATTCGCGTCAAAATTTATCAAAATTAAGTATTTTGTATGAATTAATTGAACCAACCAGGTATTGGGCGGGTTTTTTAATTACCCAGCTGAACGAAGAAAAGGGTGAAGAGTACGGATTAGTTACGGGTATCGTTAAAGTAATATACCTACTGAAAAACAATAAAACCAGTCAGTGCTCGAATGCTCAATTACTCGTCGATTAAATTCATATAATCAAATTGATTTCGGTGTAAAGGTAGCCGCACATAGGGCTCTATAACCTACCCCCCCTTTTTTTTTTTTTGGTACATAAATTATATATGTATTTATTAAAGCGTAAAATGTAAAATTATACATTTTATTAGTTTATTCGACCTTCTAGGTAATTTTAGGTTTTGGATGAATCAAACATACACGTATGTACAAGTACATAAGTACTAAAGGTATATAATAGTTATATGTATGATAAAGTAAAACGAGTAGAATGAAGAAAAACACTGTATAGTATTAAAAGTGTACGATAATGGCCCCATTAAAGAAACTTAACACAGAAAAACACCATATAAAGAATGGACAAAACATCTGCTTTATCTTTATATATTATGGTTCAACCTCTTAAACGTGTGTATAAAAAAAAAAAAAAAAAAAAAAACTCTCTTATATGTACATATATGAACTAATCTGGCATTAAGTAAATTTTCGGTTCGTTCAATTTATCATAATATTTCTCGGTGTGCAGGTTATTCGAGTCATTATAGTGGTAGGACTACGTTGCACCAGAACTGTATAAATGTATCGGTATCATCGCCCACCTACCTAGAGTGTAAGATGTTCAAATTATGAAATTCTATAAGATGAATTTAAATAAGCAGATAACGTTTTATCGACTTCGATGCCGTTAATTCGTGCATACATATATCCAAGTAAAGAAGAAACGATAGGATTAGATTGACTCAATACGCGAATTTTCGATATGTTTATAGACGTGCGAAAAACGACTTCCATGCACCAACCAAAAGCAATGAAGAAATTTTAACTGAAAGATCAACATAGAAGATAGCAGGTAATTTGTATACCTGTATCGAACCTAGAGCTACATATGTATGTGTACGGTGTGTGGAAAATGAAACCAATGTACCACGCTTTTCGGACAAATTCACCGCCCACACTACCACATTAACCCCGGACCACTATAAAAATCACATATTTACACCGTCACTTGTCATCATTTACATTACTACCATGATAAAATAGAGACGTAATCTATTTACACGATAATAACATACAGAACCTGTATCCTATATATAAATCTCGTCACATGGCATGCATAATATACCTAGGTACTAGGTAGGTAGGGTAGGTACTTGTATCAAACTTCTATATCTACTCGTATAATGGTGTTTAGTGATGACTCATGCTCGTTTCTCGCACATTTTATCCTACGTATGCCCAACACATGATTCTTATAATATACATACATATGTAGCTTATAGTAGAGAGTATCAATTTGTGGTTTTTTGAAGGGGAGAGAGGGGGAGGTAGTTGGATGATTGGAAGAAATTGAAAAAAATAACAAAAGTCAAACAAACAAAAATTGTCTTCAAACATGTTTCAAGGATTTTTGAAATTTCTTATAGGCAATGAGAAAAAAATTTTTTGCAAAAATTTCAACTCATATGAAGAAATTACTATTAATTCAAGCCAAGGAGCCCTGTGAAAATGTTCAGAGTAGTATACAACTTTTATCAAAAATAAGTAACAGCACTCGATCGATCGCAATAACAATACCATTTTAGCAAAAACTGAAATTTCAATCTTGAAAAATATAATAATTTTTTTCAAAAAATTCAATTTTAGGCAGCCAAAAAAAAACTACAATTTAGGAAGCTTCTTTAAAAAGGAAAACATTTAGTTCAACTTTTTTTAAACTTTTGGACAAATCTATTTGGAATAAAATTCATTCAAAATCAATATTTTGATTTTTTTGTGGAAATTTTGGAATTGATTTTTTTGTGAGAAGGTAGGAGAGGTGTGAGGGGAGGAGGGTCTAACTGAGTAAATGGTTTTTATTTGTGCTAAAATTAGAGACCCGAAGGCAGAGAAAAGGAAAAAGTAAGAATAATTTAGCCTTTTATTATAGACCTTTTTGAATCAAGCAGACTTACTGCATACAATCTCTTGAATTTTTTGAGATCAATACTTTAAGTCAAGCCGATCTTGCTTCTCGACTCACAATAAATTTCTCTTCATCACTTTATTTTATCAAGGCCTTTAGAATTATTAGTTTGATTCGAACTCTTCGAAAGAGAACTTTCATTCTTTTTAACATTAAGATCAACTAAACTTAAAATCTTTTGACCTCTGTTTAAATTATTTGAAATAGAAATTACGTTAGGATGTAGACTAAACTGGTTCAGACTAACGTTATAGAACGTTATAAGACAAACATTTTCATTTTTGAAATTTTTTGCTAGTGCTCATCGGACGGAGCTATGGCGAAAAGAAAAAAAAGTGACATTTGAATATTTCTGTTGAAAGAATAATTTATGTCTATGCAAGACAGGTATAAATTCCAGTGAACCACAAAATTGAATGAGTTTGATACAGGAGTTTTGCTGGTCGCGAAATTTGATTTTGACTACCATTTGAGCGTTGAACCCGAATTGGGCTTTTGAAGGGGAGGATTAAAATCCAAAGTTTATCTAATTTTGAACATTGGTGACAACTTATCGGGTCTAAAATCTGCTGTTTCCAGATAAATGAGAATGTTTAGCTTTTGAACCCAAGTTAGGCCCCAGATAGAGGTGTCAAATTTACCACGTGTGGATTTAACATTACTTCGACATTTTTATACCCCCCCCCCACCCCCTCCATATACACACAAATTTTTGAAAACCAATTTCAATTTAGCTCGAAAAATACAAACAAAATTATGGATTTCAAATTCTGAGGTACAGAAAGAGCTTGATTTTGTAGCTGGTTGATGATTTTTGCCCAGTTATCAACAGTTTTGCATAATTTCTTCTCATATTTTTTTTACCACGATTTTAAATATTTTTTGGAATTTCTTTTCATATTTCAGATAAATATTTCTTTACTTTTCAACATTTTTTCCTGATTTTTTACAAATTTTCTGTATTTTAACACGTCTTTATCAATTTTCAGCCAAATTTTATACGTCATATTGTTAATGAAAATCAAACGGTGGATGAGGGAGGGGAAAAGAATATCAACAAAATTTGTTTTGAGGCCCTATAAAACCATCACGACCGTTTTTGATCATGTCAGATATTTATTTTTAGTTTTTTCCGGAACTAAAAATTATTTGCTCAGTTCCACACCGACCAAAATCGATTAAATTTTGAAAATAGACTTCGATCGACGGCTAATTTGATATCCTGGAGTGGAGATGACTTCGGGTCAAAATTCAGCTGTACCAAAATTTGGCGGAAGGGGTGCTGAGGGGCTGTAATAGTAAAAATTGCCCCTTATCCAGTCAATCGATATAAAATCAAAAGTTGTACAACATATCCAAAAATCATCTTCCTAGATCAATTCAGAGGGGAGACAATAGGGGTTTTCCTTTTTGTTTGAACTGGAAAAAGAGCTGTTCCTTCCTTATCCCCCACTAAAATGAACTATTTAGTAAACGCTCTACGTATGCCTTTTGGGGTCTCGACTTTTCAGCCCCATTTCACCCCTTCACAGTCCCAAATAGATGGCTCAAGTTTGGTGGCGGATTAGATATATACAAAGGTGGATGAATTTGGGTCAAAATTCAGTTACGCCCCAATTTGAGGGGAAGGGGTGCTGAAGTGTTAAAAACGCAAAATTTTCCGCTTTTCAAGCCAATTGATAATTTCATATTTTTTTGGATTTGAACCGTTCTCAAAAACTCAAAAAATGCTCAGAAATGGGTAAAGTTGTTCAGCGTGAAATTTTATATCAAATTACGTGATTAAAATTTTGGTTCAGGAACATAATTGCAGAATTGTGAGCTTCGGCACATTTGGTGTAAAAGGTCAAAACACGAACAATAGTTTCGAACGAAAAATAAACGCCAAAATCGTATTCAGCTGAGAAAAAAATTGCAATTTTGTTCAAAAAAGTCAATTTCAAGTACCACCACAACTTTCATATTGATACCAAACAACAATTTATAACGAGAGAGTTTTCAAATTCTGCATATTTTCTTACTATTGTATGTGTCGATATAGAATCGTAGTGAAGTATTTTCGTAGGTTACGAGGTTTTTGAATTAGGGTATCTTAGCCTTTTAATGGCAACTTGATGCATTTCCTTGCTTACGAATCAAATTTTCAATCTTGACTGAGAGAAGAGTTTAACTCAATGTGACGAAGAGGAGATAACACACCTGGACAAGCTCGAAACAATGCAATTTATCATGCCTGCGGAGGGAAGGGGGGCATTGAGGTTGAAAATTAGGATTAACGAAAGGCACATTTACCATATCCTTCAACTCGAGGATATCTATTTTTGATTAGTCGAATTTTCAATTTCTACGCGAATTTGAAACTAACGTCAAAAAAAGTTCTAATCAATTCGGTAGCTAAAAATTGGTTTTATTCCCATCGATTCGGTAGGTTCCTTTGTGAGTAATGAAGCGAGCAGTTTAACAGTAAATAAGTAAGTGAAAATATGAAGACAGGTGAATACATTGCTGGTGGGCTGAAAAAATACCTACAAAAGGTGTATTTGCGATGCATTTCGATGGCTTAGCGTAAAAAGGGCCAAAGTGCATTTTCAACCAAGGGCCAAACGATCGTAGACTGCTGAAATTGAAAAAGT
>FIZR01001857.1:0-17912 GCA_900060175.1 Ferrisia virgata
TTTTTCTTTTTTTTTTTTTTTTTTTTTATTCTCGTCGTAAATACATTTTCCGGTTTTTTTTTCGACACTCGTTCTTCCTTTCCTTTCTCTTTTTCGTTTTCTTTCCGATCGAGTCGAATTTCGTCGTACGTAATTTATGTGGCAGGTTAGGTCGGCGGAAGTGGCTTCGAGCAATCAGCGTCGTGTTCGACGCGAAGGGAGAACAATATTTTTTCATTTCAAGAAGCGCCCCACCCCCTCTCTACATCTCACCTTACGCCACGTTCTCGTGGGTTAATATACAGACACCTGAATAATATCAGCACTTACCATCTTAAATGCTTTCGTTCGTTCGTTCGTTCGTTCGTTCTTATTTCACCGAATAAAAATGCTTGTTTCAGGAACGAAAAAAATGGAATACAAGACCAGACAATGGCACGAAAAATGTTTCTGTTGCGTCGTTTGCAAAACTCCGATTGGAACGAAAAGTTTTATTCCGAGAGAGCAGGAAATTTACTGCGCCGGTTGCTACGAAGAAAAATTCGCCACAAGATGCATTAAATGCAACAAGGTACGTTGTAAATTACGTACTCGGATGACAGGCTTGTCGGCGATACCTATTATGGTATTCATTCGTCAGTGTTCGTAAATCTAGCCGATTGACTCTCGAGGATACGTGTGCGTGTGCGCGCGCACAAATCGCCTGTACTCTGCGTTCGTTCGCGCCATGCCATGCCATGCCATGCCATGTCTTCGATGCGTTCGTGTCGAATGTATTGCAGATTCGATTTGCCGTGTAAATATTTGCGGCGAATCGCGTATGCAATACATTCGACGTGTTTTGAACCGTTTCGTGTACAGTGCTCGCGCTATATACTCGTATATCATACGCATGGTCCACACACACACACACACACACACACCTCCACAAAACTGCTCGAATTCTTATCAGGTATTTTTGGATGTTTGTTAGCGCTTCGAACTTGGTAAATTTTTGTACTTCGCCGCCGAGTTAAATTTAACGAGTGAATGAGATTCGGGCGAAATAAATAAAAATTTATAAGTTGATCGACTTCGTCTCGATTTAACAGTAACGAAGGAATAAACAATTCAACTTGGAAAATTACAGAAAATTGCCGCCAAAAGGTAACCATTTTGGTACTCTTGTAACACTAAAACAAGTAGATGGAAAGAGAATTATTAAAGTTTAAATTCAGCTTTGGGAATATCCGGAATCGAAATATGATCCGCGATATGTGATTCGGATACAAGTTTTCGTACGATTCGTGATTTGAATTTGATCAGATTCATTTTCCTGAAATCGCCACTTTTCCGGATCAATTTTTTCAAGTGTGGCTTGTGCTGCGGGATTAGATCGCGATAATGTGGTTTATTGTTTGAGGCTAAAAAATCTCGTAAAATTGAAATCAGCGTGGATCAGGAAATTACTGCAGCCTGCGTTTTGAAAAAAATGATACGATGATCCTAATTTTAAAAAAAGATCCGTGAAAATTGATCCGATTTCGGATCAGTTTTTGAAGTGTGATCCGGATAGTTTTTTGCTCGATGATCCGACATTTGATTCGAGTCACAAATGACCTCGTGAATCCCGATAGCGAGTTCGATAACGAATAAATAACTCGAAAAATGATGGTAAAATTACTACCCTTAAAGTTGAACCCCGATAACACCGAACGAAAATAAAACTAGAAAGCGAAGCGATAAACAAATGATAGGAATACGAGTGGAGGAAAGTGTGATTTATTCTCTTTCTGGTTCTGTCTTACGTGTTTGGGAAATGATTCCTCATATTTTTTAGTTTCCGCTTCGGATGACCGGTGAATATTGAATAATAAATAAACGGCGTTTCAAATTGCATGTTTTTTGAAACGAATTTCCACAAGTACGCGTATTACGTAACACTGGCATTGTAAAAGGCAAAAATCGAATTCCATTTTTTTGAAGTACAATACGACAAATGGGAGATAAAATGATTTTTATGCGTATCTAGACGAAGGAATCTCCATTCATTGTAGGGCTAACTAACCCAACGGCGAAAAAACGCCAATTCCAAAGTACAAAACAAACGTCCAAAATACCTGATAGCAGTTCGAGCAGTTTCAGGGTCTCTAGACACTACTCGATATTAGTATCTCACCGTACAGTTGGTATATGTTTTTTGGAGATAGGTTGAAATGTTTGTTTTCGTAGACGTTGGTCGAATACCGCGTCATCAAAAGTCGCTGGTTGGTCGTCGCGCGTTTTTATCGTCGTTTTTTGACGGGTAATAAAATTTGTAACAGCCGGGTAGCCTGTTTTATTTCTTTTTTGTGCGTACTTTCGAAGGCGCGTAATGTTCGATTTTCGACGTATTCGGGGCGAATGATACGCGATCGTCGGTTCGAATACAGCGAATGCAGTCGAATCGATCTGAAAAATGGATGCATATTTTGAACCGTTGTGCCGAAAATTTATTTGCGTCGAATTTTCGATCGATAGGCGGGTCTAAATCGTTTGCTAAAATTACGACGACCAAAAAAGCGTTCTTGCAGTTTTTTTTTTCGCTTCGAGTTTGGCGTACGGTTCGGCTTGAAAAGTGGCGGGATGATTTATTACGTGTTTATCGCACAAGTACCATAAGTACGTACTACGTACTATCTACGATACGATACGTAGATGGTACGTAGCAGCCGTGTGTAGATCTACATACAGTACGTTATATTGCTAGATAGGTAGGCAAGTGAGTAGCTAGGTAGGTATGTGTATATGTATAGCCTATTGATTAGATAAGTACGAGTAAACATACCGTATTTTTCAGATCATCACTAGCGGAGGTGTGACCTATAAAAACGAACCGTGGCATAGAGAATGCTTCACGTGTACGAATTGCGACGCTTCGTTGGCCGGACAGAGATTTACTTCTCGCGACGACAAACCGTATTGTGCCGAATGCTTCGGAGAATTATTCGCCAAACGATGCACGTCTTGCAGCAAACCAATTACCGGTTAGTAGAGCGGTCGGCGGCGTAGCCCGGCACGCGGTCAACCTTTAATACGCTATCGACTAATCGTTCGGTGTTTTTTCTGGCCAACAGGTATCGGTGGCACGCGATTCATCTCGTTCGAAGACCGTCATTGGCATAACGACTGTTTCATTTGCGCTTCTTGCAAGACGTCTTTGGTCGGACGCGGTTTCATCACCGATGGAGACGACATCATTTGTCCGGAATGCGCCAAACAGAAGCTCTCCTAATTTCGTAAACCAGTCCCGAATGGCGCATATCGCGTACACCGTACACCTTACACTTTACCCGTACATCGCAACGCATCGCATCGCATCGTGCACCACCGCTACGTACCATATGTTAATACGTACCTATCCTATAATTATATCTACTTAATACCGTAGTGTACCTCTGTAGACGTATCCGCAGTTATACGCCACGACACGCCACGTAAATAATTTTTCCTACCAAGTATACGTGTACTTACATTTCATGGTTTTTTTTTTTTTTTTTTTTTTTTTTTTTTTTTTTTTTCATTTTTTCATTATCTATTCCGCATGCCGATCATCGAATTTAATCCGCCTCCGTCTACTCCTCCCCTACTTCGCCTAGCGATTTTCTCCCATCCTCCCATACATAGTACTCGAAGACTTACGTACGTGTGTGTGTGTGTATTCCGTTGATTAACATTTTCACTTTCGCTAATAGCCACCCTAGCTACGTCGAGTGGCGTGACGTGGCTTACGTACGCAAACGTAACTACGTACGTAGTATCCGTACTGGTTGCATTTTCGTCCGTACCACAATCGTACTACATTTACTTAATGTATGTAGTCATCCGTTTCTTCCTTTCTCTCTTCCTTACCCCGTCCCTTCCCTTCTTTCATCGCGTCGCATCGTCTGCTCCTACAATCTTCTTAGTTTACTTAATTTTATTTTATTTCATTTCGTTTCGTTTCATTTTATTTCATTTTATTTTATTTTTTATATATTATTTATTTTTCGCCTTTACGTTTTTTAAATTTCTTCCCTTCTTTTACTTATTTATTTTTCTCATTCGCTATTTCTATTAACCCCTGCCGCCGCCCCCTCCCCCAGTCGAATACGCGGTACAGCGATCGTACTGTACGAGAATTTTTTTTTTCCGATGGTACACGATCGCGCTCCTGCGCATGCTCGGTAAAAAGAACGAAAGAAAAAAAAGAAAGATCCGTACAGATCGATCACATTCCGGAATTACTTATTAATACGTTACGTTACGTTACGTTACGTTACGTTACGTACGTGCGAGTACTTACTGTTGCGAGTATATTATAGCGTGTTTGTATTTTTCGTTGGTACCAACGGTATTCGACGTTATCGTTTAATCGTAAACACGCGTACAAAATAATTAAAAACGTGGTGTTTCTTTTTCGATTCGTTCGCTTCTTTTTACACACTCGATGACGGCTGAAAAGTAACCAATTCAAGTTACCAAAAACGTATTAATTTCGACGCATTTTACCATTTACATTATTATAATCGCGTATCTATTATCTAAGTATACGATTTTTTTCATGTTTTTCTGTTTTTTTTTTTTTTTTTTTTTTTTAAAAAATTTTTTTCCCTTTTTTTTTTTTTTTTTTTTTTTTTTTTTTTTTCAAATAACGTATCTTTAAGACGAACGGTCAATTTTATTGTCATTTTTTAAAACGTATATCGAATTATTTATTTATTTATTTATTTATTTTTTTCGTTTCGTCCGTTTGTTTTTGTTTTGTATTATCGTACGTTCGCGATACGTAAACTTATTTGTGTGTCAGAAGAACATCGTCGTATCGCTGGTACATCTGGCATGAGAAACGTTTGTTACCGATTGTGCCTTTACGTAGGTACGATATTTTACTCAATTCTAACGAGCTTCATCACTCGCAAAAATGATTTTCTGTTACTGCGCATGCGTATGCGCAGGCGTATTATTACATTTTTTAATTAGACATATTAGCTTACTCGAAATGGCTAGGTATAAGTAAATTATTGTATTTTTTTTTCGCGTTACGCTGTGCACGAGTGTTTGATCCCGTTGCCGTCGTAATTAGCGAGATTTTTAACCTTATACGCGCACAACAATAATAGTCTTCTTCGCGTTATTTACGTGCTAGCAACAGAGTGTGTATTACCTGCGTACTACGTACGACCTATCGTATACCTAGACTTCGGCTACCTTACACCATATGTACCTAAATGTTAATGGCAATACCATCATTAGCTACTTATACACGTACATATGTATTCTACATATCTATCTACACCTATACCTATATACCTATACCTATACCTATACCTATACCTATACCTGTATCTATATATGTATCTATATACTGATTACTCGTTACTATACGCGCATGTAACCCATTCTAACTCTCTCATCACTTACTACGTAGGAGGCGTGTATCGCTGTCGCTAATTACTATTACAAACGAAGCTAACTCTATTTAGACTTTTTCCGCGTACAAAACTAGAATTTACGATTTACGATTTACGAATGTTGTACATTATTATTTGTCCATTTACTTTACCATTATACACTTTTTTTTTTCTCTTTGTAACGTGTTTTGTTTAATTATCCGCTAGTAGGTAATTGTCGTACAGATAGATAGATAGCTGTACATCGAATGAATGCGCTGCGAATCGTTTTTAATTTGTAAGATTCGATTCGTAGTAAGTAGTTAGTGTTATCGCTCGCTGATTAATTCTAAATGGCGAATATGTATAAACAAACGTTTAACCTTTGAACGAGTAGTGTTTTATATACGTCTACGTATGTATGTAAAAGTAACAAGTAGTTCTAGGTGCGGTACTGATTATGCGCAACGTCGCGTCCTCTGTGTGTGTGTGTGTGTGTGTGTGTGTGTGTGCGGTATTTTTAAAACAACGGACGAGCCGCGGCGGAGTATTTGTTTACGTTCGATTGTAAGACAGCGATCTTTGCGCGTACATCTGTGTACGTAGTCGTCGTATGTGTACGTCTACGTATAGATAGATATGCTGGGTCAGTTCAGACGTCTTGTTTCGCGATCGCTAATTATCGAATAGTTGCGTAGTAGTAGTAGTAGTAGTAGTAGTGGTAGTAGTGGTAGTGGTAGTAGTAGTAGTGGTAGTAGTAGTGGTGGTGGTGGTCTATAGTCGAATCGAATCGAATCGAATCGAATCGTTGCTTCCGGAATGTTAGTGTTTTCTACATGTCCGCGCGTTATGCGAACGCTAAAAAACGATGGTATCGCGTTCGCGACCATGTGTACGGCGATTTTCAAAAGGTACTTTTGGCAAGCGAGCGTTTGCGAAACTGATCGAAGCGTCGTCTTGCAAAACCCATCCAGCGGTCAAGTATTGAAATTTCCTTCGGTCTGGCTTCGAGATAACTGCCGATGTAGCGAGTGTTACGACGCGAAACTTCATTCCAGAATTATACCGTTATCTCGTTTCACGTCTCGTATTCTTCCCGATACCGTTCAAGTACGTACCTAGCTATCTAGCTACCTAGCTACTTAGCTACCTACTATGTAGTTGGAAGATGGCTGTACCGCTATACCGGCGGGTAGGTAACGAGGTATTGACGATCGAGTATTTGCTTAGTGCGAAAAAGAAGAAGACGGTCGAAGCAGCGTTCGTGTAAAATGGCCCGATAAACATCTCAGTACATACGCCATAGAATGGTTGAAGCTGCACAGTTTTGACGACGAATCGCAGAATCGCTGGTTGCGCGACCATTGCAAATTCGACACCGTTACCTGGAATTCGAATAATTTCGACCAAGTTGCGCGTAATTTTTCCTACAAAACGCTTTTGCAGAGGTAGGTCTAGCAGAGATACATATATATATACGTTAATACCTACGTTGTAGATAGTAGTAGTAGTAGTAGTAGGTGATAGGTACATGTACCTGCCTACGTATGGTATTTTATGCTGCGTAATGTAATGTTACAGCGACGACGAATTATTACGTTGGTTAGTGACGCTGAAACAAACTGGAGTAGCTATCGTTAAGGATGCTGGTCAAGACGAAGGATTAATCGAAGAATTGTCTCGACGAGTCGGATTTATCAAGAAAACCACTTACGGGTATGGCACGCGACATCGGGGCTCGCAGCTCCGAATAAGTAGGTATTTAGAATATTTTCGATCAACGAGTACTACTACTCCTCTGTATTTATGTCGTATTTCAGCCAACTGTTTCGAGTAGAAGCGGACGAAAATTCCACCAACGCCGCGTATCGTTCGACGCCTTTAGAATTGCACGTAGACTTACCCTACTACCAATATTGTCCTAGCGTAAGTACACAAGTACATAGACATAGACTGGCCGCGCTTAGTTTCAAACTCTCCACTTTTGACTAATGAATTTTGCATATTATGTGAAGAAAAAGCCGTCCATATGGTTAAGCAACCTACAGCATCTTTACGATCGCAAATTATACTCGGATTCGGATTCTTTTGAAATACATCGATCTTCGGGCTCGTGATGACTTTCTGAAAATGTGACGTTTCTGATCAAAAATTCGCGATGAAAGACGATTATAAATAATTTTTGCGCTCGGTGTTAAAATGCTAACACGGATATCGTGCGTATGTGCTAATTATTAAAAAAAATTGAAAAATGAAAAAAATTTTACAGTAAAAAATTGAAATGAAGATGACGAAAAAACCCAAAAAACAAATTTTTTTGGAAATGAAAAAGTAAAAAAAAATAAAAAATAAAAATGATCGTATAATTATTATTTTGCTAAGTAATGACGATAAAAAAAATGTCAAAATGGCGCGAAGAGAAGAGTAAACGTTTGTGATTTGAAGTTTTTGATCAAAACTCACAATGAAAGATACTTACGAATGATTTTTGCGCTTTATGTTGAAATGTTAACTGTACCATTCGTGGTCTAGAATTTTTCTGCGAAACAGAAAAGTGCTGCCTAATTATTTTTAAGAGTACGTACATACGTAGCTAGTGCTAGAAAATTAAATTTTTTTTTCCTCGATTCGCAAATCGCAGTAAAAGAATCCGATTACTTTTTTTTTGTTTTCCCATCTTTGGCGTACGTCACTTTTGAAGTTTTTCATTCGTACTTCGTATTTTTGTCACAGTATATTATTCTGCATTACGTCGTGCAGTCGAAAAATCAAAACGAGGGTGAAAATCATCTCGTGGACGGTTTCGAACTGTGCAAACAGATGAAGAATTACGATAGCGAGATGTACGCGACGTTGGCACAAACCGTTGTCGAATGGACTGATATTTCTAAACACGACGGATACGAAATGTTTCATATTCATCGTGCTCCAGTCATTTGGTTTGTATAAAATTATGAATATCCGATATCGTGCGCAATGCGTGCACATTTACATATGTTTGTACCTTTACCTCTACCTCTACCTACATTCTATACATATGTACTTATACGTACGTAGACGTACATACGCAAGTAGGAAGTACACTGAGTACACGAGTGCTATTTTTCAAGTATTCACTATGATTTATCGATTATCGATGAGCTATAAAGCACGATAAATAGGTTTTGCTGGCGAGTGTTTCACGAGTGTATACGTATACGTACATAAGTATGCGATAACGATTTTGAACATGGTTTTATTGTATCGGTGGCAGGTACAACAGGTACAGAGGTACACTTTGCTTTTTGTTATCTCTTATCAATTGTTAGGGATGAAACGACCAAACGGCGTTCCGGGCCGGTGAGTCATTCATAGTATATGATTATCGTGGTACACAGCACACACACACACACACACAACGTAATACGTTGCTGGCTGCGTTCGCCTGTCCACAAGTTTAGATGCAACAAATCGACTATCTATCTCGATGCAAAGCTAATCGAGCGACGATTTTCACGCTGGTCTTAAGGCGCATTTTCGTAACTTTCGTAACGATAGTGTGCGTTTTAACTCGTCATTAGACGTCGGTATGTGCTGTGCTCTATGCGATTGGAGTACACGTATTATGTATGTTATTCTTATGTAGGTACTTACTTACTTACTTACTTACTGTACTTACGTATACTTAGACTACATGTGCAGAGTATTTGCGTGGTTCGTCGATGCCAATTAGCGGTTTCGTTTGTCAATTTAATTTTTTCATTCCTAGTGTCGCGTTTTTTTTTTTTTTTTTTTTTTTTTTTTTTTTACGTATGTAATTTCAATATGTACTTTACTATATGATAGTAAAACGGCATTGCCGGTATTATTATTATTATTATTTTTTTTTCTTTTTTTGCGGCGGTATTGTAAATTCGACGATTATTGTTGGTTCGTCGTACACGTATACGGTTGCAGTGTAAATGCCGAAGGCGACGTGATCAGAGTGAATTTTAGTCAACATCAACGAGATGCGCATTTTAATGCGTCAGTCGAATTGGCCAATCGCTGGTACGATGCCATGAACTGGTTTCTACATCTAGCTTTGCGACCGAAAAATCTAGTCAAGCTAAAAATGCAGCAAGGTGAGCGGAAGTTTGTTTACAATTTTCGTGATATTTTTTCGAGTTCATCGTAGCAGGTCTCCGTATACTATACACTAATATTTCTAGTAAGTACACGTGCTGCGTGTACTGTTTTAAGGTTTGTAGATCGGTACCTACCGAATACGTAACTACTTATCGAATACTTTTTACGAACGTACGGGTATGTACGGTCATAATGCGGCCACTACCCCTGTCCAGACCTACTACCCGTCCCGTTCGTTATACAGTACACTCGTACTATTCGTGACTTAATTTACTCGTAAATTTACGCTTACACGTAGACGTAGACGCTAGTTACACTGCGTTTATTTTTCGTCTTTTTATCCAGGCGATATGTTGACTTTTGACAATTTACGCGTATTACACGGAAGAGGATCGTTTAGCTCGAAAAGATGCTTGATCGGAGCGTACTTGGACGCCGATATAGTCGATTCGAGAATACGAGTGTTACGTTCCAAATTGAAAAGCTGTAGACGCGATTAAAATTATTACGTAGGTACCAATCTACTAGTTATCTAAAGTTTATTGTTTCGTACGATTTGCGACGTTCCGAATTGGTGGACGATGCGTCATTTTAGTCATCTCGCAACTTGCCGTCAATTTTTTATGTGCAATTACCTATTTTAATATCGATACCGAGGTATCCGTTATTTTTGTGTTGCCCTTTTCAAAGGCTGTACAATTTTACTAGGTAGCCTCAGCCAGCTATCTACCGTATAACATGGGTCACAGGCCTCCTGCATATATATGTAGTCGTAAACATATTTTGTACGTACGTAAATCTTCTTACTTGTACGAATTATTTGTACCGAGTATCGAATCTTATGTACGTTTATTTATTTATTCGTTTGTTTATTTATTTCTTCATTTATTGCGTGCGTACTTATTTGTGTTTTTTTTTTTCTTTCAACGTACCTATGCGAAGAAGGGTATAAAATATGAAGAATATTTTCATCGTACAGAGACCTACCTCTCGCCGATGGGTGTGCAAGTAAAAAGTAAACCAGCGCAAACAAGTGCAATAAACATTATAAATGCCAGCACGATGTAATAAATAAAAATTTATTCGGTATACTCGAGGTGGGGAAAACATTGAGTAAAAAAAATAAAAAAATAAAAATAAAAATGTAAATACAAATGTAATAGATACGCGCGAGTACGAATAAATATAAAAAAATCGAACGAAAAATTTAACAAACGAGTAGATGTTTCAGTACGCTTAGGTGCTTAGGTGTATAGATGAACGGACAATGAGTGTACGTTTACGTATGTATCTTGTAAATTTATCGAGTATCTGATTAATTTTAATAATTACCTAGTATTTATTTAGGCGTAGCAGAAGTACGAGAGAGGAAGAAAAAAAAACAAAAACAAAACAAAAATACTAGGCCTATATTATTCAATTATTCAGTAGTTATCGAACTATCTAACCAAGTATCTAAATTAGTAGGTATAGAAGAAGAGTAGAAAGAAAGAAGAAGAAGAAAAAAAAAACGCCTAATGCGAGAGATCTGAGTAAATTTTGGCGCGCACACATACTCGTGCACGTATGTTTAGGTAATATTAACAGAGTGATCCATTGCTCGGTTTCGCGTGCCCAAATCAGATGACTTACGGTCGTTTGCACGCAGCTACCGTCGACGAATAGAGTACTTGATGATACCTATTTCATACGGCGTAGACGATCATTTTGAGCAATATTCGAAATTTGAGAACGGGATGGGTAGTGGGAGTGGGAGGGGGAGGGGGAGGGGGAGGGGGAGGGATTGTGAGGAGAGGAATAGTAGGTACTGTGGTGTGGGCACAGTTATATGGCACGCACGCGTGTAAGTGTGGTGGATAGCGGAGCGGCGCGGATACGCACGCGGTGTTACTGTTTGGAGGCGGCCGATTGAATTTCAGCCGCGGATGATTGATAGTAGGAGCCGGACGCGGCGGACGGATAGCCGGGATAGTACTGCGGTACGTACGGATAGTTGTAAGGATAGGCGGAGTACGGGGTTACCGGAGAGGAGTAGGGTGAGGCGGAATACGGTAGAGCGGAGCCGAGGCCGGCGCCGGTGCCCGTGATAGCGGCGGCATTGGGGCCTACGCCGAGGCCGACGCCTCCGGCCGCCGAGTACGGCGAAGCGGAATACTGATACGGGTAGAAGGACTGCGGCTGGTAGATGGCCGCTTGGTACGGCGATGGCTGGTACTGGCTGTAGTAAGGAGACGCGTACGTTTTACCGTAGTACGGATAGTACGGCACCGGCGAACCTGAAACGTGAACGTGCGCGATTGTCAGTCGGCGAATAGGCGATACGTGCGCAGACGTGCCCGCGCACCCAGACAGGTGCACTCCTCTACTTACCGATGGCTCTAGCTCCCAAGTGTAGGGCGGCGACGCCGACGTCCGATTTTTGCGCGAAATACGGCGGAATGACGGAAGAGCCGGCCACTATGGGTCCGACTACGTGAGGCGGCACAGCCGATCCGTGCGCTATCTGGTCCTGAGAGACGACGCCGGATTGATCTTGAATTTGCGAACTGATTATGGAGTGCGGTACGGCTCCGACGTTGACGGACGAAGAGCCGTCGGCTACAGCGCCGCCAGCTCCGACATTCGGGCCTACGCCGCCGCCGCCACCGTGGTGTTGTCCGACGCCTCCGCCGCCGCCGCCGCCACTGCTATGGTGGAAAGCTTGAAGGTAGTCGTGAGCTGCGACAGACGCGTCTTTATAGCTGCCCGGTCCGCTTAATGGTTCGGCTTCCGTTTTGATTCCCGAAATTAGTAGGGTTACGAGTACGCTGGCTGAAACCTGCGCCAAAACGCGCCAAGCACACGAATGTCAAAATCAGCGATAATATAGCCTTTAAATAAATTATCGATACAGCCAGTAGACAAATTCATCGAAACACGTATCACTACCTACTTACCTACTTACCTACCTATCAATCTAGTACCTAGGTAGGTAGGTACTAGATTGGTAGGTAGGTGTAGCCAGAGAGTGCTGTACTTGTAGCACTGGTATTGGTATCGGTATCGGTATCGGTATCAGTTTGGCGTATTGATACGTAATTACACGAATATATCGACGAGTAGGTCTACAGTGCGGGTAGTACGTATAGGTATTGAACTTGATGTGTTACACGGTTCGCTAACTGAGTACGTACTACGTACCTATAAGGGTTTTTTACAACCGTATAAATTGGTAATGACAACTACGATGTGACCCTATATAGGTAGTTGCCACTTATACCTACTCTCAAGTACGTATGTAGCTATGTGTAATCGTAATTCGCTACACAGCCGTACGTAGTCGCTACCTAGCTAGCTCATCTCGGTGGTTTTGTATTTTTTTCTATTGCTACCTCGCTCGTACACGTGACTATGAACAATCGGTCGTCGCGTCCCGAAAACAAAAATAAAGCCAAGTGAAATAATGACGGAGTACGCTTTTCACGTCAGCATAGTTATAGGCTAGGGTAGGCTTGGCTAGGCTAGATACGTGCTCGCGCTACCTACTGTAATTATAGGTACCTACGCAGGGACGCCGCTAACGACGGAAGGTTGAGGCGAGAGGGGGCAGGCCTTGGCCAAAAAACAAAAAAAAATACTGAGCCCCCTCTGCTCCGGCTTGCGCAAAAATTTTCATATTTACGTAGCCCGTCGAACTTACGAATTTACAAATACCGTACGATAACGATTGGCTTGTGAAATTTTAGCAAATTAATTAGGCATTCGGCTATATTGGTGTGTTTTGCGCTGCGTCCAAGTGGAATCGTTAAGACTCCTAAAAATTGATTATCGGTATTGCGGAAACGATCAAGGTGCAGTTGAGTTGGGTGGGACGATGGGCGAGCAGCAGTGCCATCAAGATGCTGAGATTTAGGATTCGTTAATAATCGCGCTCGTATATCTAGCGAAAGTGTCATCGCGTCGTCCATATGCGAGGAGTAAGTAATCGTAGATGCTTATCTAATACGTACATACCTACGTATATGTGGACGCAGTCGCACTATTCGACGATTAACCCAATACTAGAAATGACGGTTTCGCGAGCGATACCGAATTTATGGTATTCGTATAATGAATATGGCATCGAGACGTGCTGCGCGAAATGTAGCCATCTCATCGTTGTCGCTATACTTGACCTACTCACTCGATATCGTAAAAAGACGATAGCGATCGAAGCGACGATCGGTAAATCGCGTCGCAGTAATTCGGCCGTTGCCATCGAATGATCGTTGGATTACGTAACACGAGCGAGGATGTATGTAATACGACACGACACGACGAAGACGTGGATACCCCCTCCCCCTCTCCCTCCTTCCATACGTATGTCGGCCTACGCGATGGAAAAACTAATATCGATGAATTTTTGAATACGCTCCAAAATTCTCCTACCGTATTCATTCTACTCGTATTACCCTATTGCTCTTTATAGAGGCTATGCAGCCAAGTAAAGAGCACGATTTGCCATCCATCGGCTTTCACAATTTAAATCTTTTTACCGACTATTCGGGTACTGGCGAAAGATGATTTTTAAACTAAAACCCGTCCTATATTTTTTCAAATTTTTTGGAGCGTTGCCCTCGCCCCTGCCCTCTTCTCTACGGCCTTCAAAAATATGAATTTTTTAGTCGGTAATTCGGTATTTAAAGAATGAAAAGAAAAATGGCTTTTAAAGGCCGTAAAGGGGGCCACGGGTTCAGAAAATTTGAAAAAAATCAGGGGACAGGTTAAATACTTCTCTAATTACTCGCCAAGCTCTAAAATGGAGGCCTACAAGACCCCTCAAAGATTTCAAAGCCCATTTCAAGGAACACTCCTCCTAAGTATCTTCACTTTCGTACCAAGTTTGAAACAAATCGGTCAAAAATTCGCGTTAAAATCGGGAATACGTTAAAAAATTATCTTTCACCAGTACCTAAATAGTCTGTTGGAAAATGTAAATTCCGAAAGCCGATGGCAAATCGTCCTCCTTACCCTGCTATCCCACCACAAGTATACCTACTATACTGTTTACTCTTGTAATGGCGTTGCTGATTGCGTTTTCAGTTTTGCTGTTACCAACTGTCACAAATGCCGAAATGCCATATACTCGTAAAGTTGGTTCAGTTCAAACGACCTCCAATTCCTCCGAAGTGTACAGTATGTGTACTATGTAGCCTACGTACCTCCTATCTGTACGGGTACACAGATAGTATTGAAATTTATGGATCAATTATTTTTATTTTTTTTTGCGAGCTAATGTGAAAAGTAGGAAAAAGCAGAAAAATTGGAAGGATAAAACGACAATGGATAATGGAAATGATTTCCATCTGTGTAGTTTTCTCGCGCAGTGAGTGCCTACTAAGCACTGCATTAAGGTGCGTTAGAAAAAAAAAAAAAAAAAAAAAAAAAAAAACCAAAAAAATTTAAAAAAAAACGCTGTACAAAATTTTTTGCAACTAGCTCGAAGAGGGTGGCAATTGAAGTTGTAGGTCTTCAACGCGGAGCCATTTCCGAAAAAACAAAAAAACAAAACGGTTTTCGTCGTTTACATCCGATAAAAATGGCACAGGCCGTTCGAAAACATGCGATCACACTCTCCGTGTGATCCGAATTTTCAATTGAAATTAGTCGAAAGTTGTGTGCGTTTGCAGGGTTGTCAAATTATCGCAGCGGAATTGAGAGAAAATTTAAAAAACAAACGATTGTAAGAGGCGGCGGCGGTGATACGCCTAATGATGACGAGGGTAGCAATAGGCCTAATACGAGTACCGAGTATCAAGTTCCTAGTAAATGCGTGAAGGAAAAGCTGCAGGCAGGCAGGCAGGTCCGTGTATGTTTGAAGTGAGAGAGAAAAAAAAACAGGAGATGAAAAGAAAATACTCGTACGATAGATACACGTATGTAGACATATGTACTTGGGTGCCAGGTACCCAACTGTACGTAGTTAATAATACTGAGAAAGCGATGCGAAGGCGAAAGTTGAAAAATGAAAAACAAACTTACGAAATGCATGTTGAGTTTTGGATACGATGCGATGCGATGCGACGTGTGGAAAGTTAGCGATTGCACTTGCACGATAAAAGTATACAACGAACAGTGATGAGACGGCGCGATCGCGGTGAGTCTTTTATAGAAAAATCTCATCTCGAATACGATGCAACGAGTACATTGCGCGAGGCAGTGCGGTGCGGCCTGGCGCTTTATTCCGCTCCCATCGTTGTCAGTGTACGACGACGACGACGACGACGACGAGCGAAAAAAAGAAGAAGAAGACCAAGGGGGAGGAGCGGGAGAAGAAGAGGAAGAAGAAGAAGAAAGAAGCGCCTGGACTGCGATATCTATTCGGTAATAAGTATCAAAAAAGAAGATGCATAATAGGCTGTCACCTCTTTACCATACCTCGTCTTGGTCGCTGAATGCGACAATTGCGGACTACTCGCGTGTAATACGAACGTAGTATAGGAAATAGGAGCGTGTTTGGCCGCGGCCGCATCACCGCGCATCAAACGGATGATTTGCCATCGATGCCTTGGCAGATTCAAACTGTATGCTTACTTCTTACCTACGATTGTTGTCGAAGCGATCGTTTAGATACCTACATAAGAAGGCAGTAGGTAGATGTAGGTGTAGGTAGTAAGTAGCAGGTACATTACAAAAAAAAAATTTTAACCTAGAAAAGTGAATTGCAGCTGAAATTGTTCAAAATTTTCGCGTTACAGCGCGGAAAAGCGTTACCGTAATTATCGAGAAATTTTCGATTTCAACACCTACAAATCAATTTTTCAGTTGGCTGTCCTGCAACGCGAAATTTTTTAGCAATTTCAATTGGAATTCACTTTTCTAGGCTGAAAGAATTTTTTGGGCTCGTTAATGAGGTGAAAAGTTATATTATTGCATTCTAATGAAAAATATAAAATATCGATTTCTACGATCTGCAACTTTTCGATGCTCTGCTAGGTGGTTTCAAGGGGTAGGGTGAAAGTGACAAAAAACTCGAGGAGGACCAATCGCTCGCCTTTTCATAATTTTCGAGCTAGCGTGGCAAAATTTTATACGATGGGTTTTCAACTCAAAGTCAACCGCCTACGTGAGTTTGGTAAAAATCTGAAGAATTTTTTAGACAAACCTCAACTAAACTACACTAACGTCGTGTATAAGAACATAGCTACACTAGCGCTACGTAGAAAAATCATATCAACTCCGGCCCCCAAAAGGGAAAAACCATCTACTGGCCATTTAATACGGCTAGCTCTTCCGGATGTAACCAGAGTAGCAGCAAGCTCTAGACGATCAGCCGGAGCTGGTGGATCATCCTGAGGCATTGTAATGGGTTGAATGATGGGTGAATTTTGAAGTTTGGTAGAAGGCGGTGCTGCTGGTATGTGCTACGCATTTGATTTGCATGCCGTTTGTAGACCATGTTTTGGTCACCCATAAGCAGGTAAATTACATTACCCAGTACTTTAGTAACTTTGCCGCTAAACCAACGTTGAAGCCCACGATATAAACAGAAATTAACGCGTTGATCCAATTTAAAAGAACGCTTGGCGGAAAAATTTGTTTTTGGTTGCAGTAAGTCGCGAAGTAGAGTTAACGGTATCTGTATTTTTTGACCAAATAAACCTTCTGTCGGCGGTGATTTTCCTGAAGTACAATATGCAGTGCTCGGTGGTAAGCTAACAAGAATTTGTCCAAACGCTGGCTGAGCTAACGATCCGATCTTCTGTGACTTAAGACCATTTTTGACCATTTATACCGCTCTTTCTGCAGCACCATTACTGGCAAGGTGGCAAGCTGGAGAAGTAACACGCTTAACTCTGTTACTGCAAAGAAATGCTTCAGTATCGGCTGCTACAACTTGCGGTCCATTATCGCTTACTGATACTGCTGGAAAATCTCATAACGTGAGAAGCAATTTCGCAAACAATCAATGATGATACTAGCTGTCGTTGGTTTGAGCGGATAAACTTCTGACCAATGAGATAAAGCGTCGATGAAAATCGACACAAACTTATCTTCAAATTGAACAGTATCAATATGAACCCGTTGCCCAGGTTCTGTATGGTTTTCCCACGAATGCGATGGTAATTTTGCGGGATCTCTCATATTTGCTTGACAATTCGCGCAGAAATTTACACGATTCGCGATATCTGTATCAAAACCTGGCCAAAAGACAAAAAAAGTGGCGTGTTTCAGCATCTCAGACGAAATTCAGAGGTGGATACAGGTAACGTTTCGATTTGAATATGGCGAATCCACGTTAGTGTATCAATTTGGTTAGGGTTTCCCACCACGCACAGTGGTCCTGGAGATCGTCAAAACCGCTTGTAATACCCTAAAATTCAAATCAACAAATGAGTGAAATGAACTCGCTACATTGAAGTAGACAGTCTAAGACCTCAAAAACAGGTTTTGTTCGTTCGTTACCCCCACTCATCC
>FIZR01001858.1:0-23561 GCA_900060175.1 Ferrisia virgata
ATATATCGAATACCTCTCTCAAAAGTATCGATACTATTCGATTACCAAATTTTTCGATACTTTAACATCACTAGTCTACAGCCCAGAACGATTGACCATCAATGTGAAGGCTATCAACATCCTGGATAGTGCTTATTTTAAAGCGCAGTTCCAGATTTTTTTTTTGAAATTTCAAACCTTACAGAAAAGAAATTTCAAAATTCTGACATTCTAAGAAAATGTGCCATTCTGATTGTTTCTTGCTTTTCAAGAATTCATTGAGTAACGCTAAATTTTCAGACTTGGTGTTTCACAAAACATACCAATACCAAACTTAGTCATTTACAATAACGTTGCAACAAAGCAGGCAAGGGGATTAAATGTACATTCCAATTTTAACTTCCTGGGTGAATTTAGCGGCGAGAGGGGGGAGGAACAGCCCTTATTCACGGTCAAACCCTCATATCTCCCCTTCTAATTGAACTAGGAGCTTGATTTTTGGATATGCTATGCAAATGTTGAATTCTTTCTCTATTGGTTTAGAAACAATGTTTTTAATTTTGGCCCCTCAGCATCCCCTCCCCCAAATTTGAGCATACGTGAATTTTATGCTTTCAGTATCAAGCAAAGTAAATAATTTCAGTTTTTGAGGGATCAAAACAACCGAACAAGGCACTAATTCAATTAGGGTGACCTATTGAAAATAAGGGGTTTTTGGACCTGTAATGAAATGGGTTAGGGGTGACGAGTCGAGAGTCGCCAAAAGGCACATTCTGGGCACCACTATCAACTACCTACTAAGTTTCAACCTTCTTGGTGAATTAGTATCAGAATACGAATAATATTGAATTTAATATTGTGCCACTGTTGTAACGTATAGGTGGCAACACTGTATTATTATGATTATCATTCATTGACTTTATATACATGGACTGAGCCTGGCAATGCTAGGCCAACCGCAAACATTATGAAATTTTTTCTAAGGTCCAAATCGGAGAAGTTCATTGCGCATGCGCGTGTTGACAATTCTTATCAAGAAAACAAAAAGAATAGTTTGTTTCTTTGTTTTAAAGTGAACCTCCGAAAAAATTGTGAATAAATTGAATATAATTTCATTTATTATACAATTTAATGAATGAACCACTTTAAACTTTTTCTTATTGTGTTTCTATTTTCAAAAAAAGTTTAAGCCAAGTGAAATGATGTATTCAAAACTCCTAACAAAGTTAGTTGCGAGCACGATCAATTCTCACTCCACTCAATTTCAAATACATTGATGAAAAAGCTTAGTAATAAATCGACTGACAAGAAACCAGAAGTGTGCCCTTATTTCAGGAGAATTCCAGGTAAGTAATTTCACAATGAAATTTGGAATTTGAAAACGTTATTCATTGAATTGAAATTTTTGTAGGAAATGGTTTTCCTGTTGATGCTTTTTGATATGGAAATATTCTGGATGTTAGCGTGTATTAATTCTCTGTGAGCTAATTTGATGAAGAAAAAATTACAAGTGAATGAAGTGAAATTTAAATTATGCGCCCTTCTTCAAGAAGAAATGTATTTCATCGTATGTATGATTCAATTATATTATCTGTTTTGACGTTGCGATAAATAATTTTTAATTTGAAGCAATAATTTATTCTAAATGCTATCTGTTTATTTCAGAAACATGTGACGAACTATACTTTTTTCATTGTAAATTGATTAATACAATGATTACTGATTTTTAAAGGTAATTAATTTGGTCATTTTTTGTCTTATATACGATTTAGGCAGCGAAAGCTTCGTAGTCTCGTGGTGTATTCTCAAGGTGATGAATAGATTACAAACTGAACAGATCTGGAAGATGTCATTGTTATCATTCGATCATCCTACGTTTTGGATGAGACCTTTTTACTTCGTCGTTAAAATATTGTAAATACGTTTTGTTGATTTTTAATTAAAATATTAACTGGAAAATATGTAGTTTTTTTATGAGTTCCAGTAAAGTTACAACAGCCACACTGGTAGCTTATCTATTAACATCTAATGTGTGATATACCAGACTAAATGGTCTATTGAAATATATTTATTATTTGCATAATTAGTACCATCAGTACAAACGAGCAATTGTGAAAATGGTCCAAATGGACGGACTTCTTGGGCTCTCATCAACGCAGGCTGTTTTTTCAGCTTTTAATTCCCTTTTACCTCGCTCCCTAAAAATGGACCTCCTTTAAATTGGACCATGGACTATTAATTAATAAAAAAAATACAGTCCGCGAGTTTTGGCCAAATTTTAAATTTCAACAATTTATTTCTTCCTTCGAGGAAACTGGGAAAAAAAATTAAAAACATATCATACTGTACAAGTGTATGTATCTTTTAAAGACACAATCAAATAGTCAATTTCTTCTATCTGGTTTATCATAGTATACTTCATATGAGTCTCTTTTCAAAAGAGGCTACAGAATGGTCAGGTCTGTACCTGCTAATACTAGAACTAAGCAGATTGACTGTCCACTTTGTAATGGAACATTTATACATAAAACTGTCAACTTTGTAGGGATAATTAGGTCAGGTTAGGCTATCATAAATTCCTATTACATATCCCAGCCTACAAAATCACTGGAAAAGGATGGCACTGCAACAGTGGAACACAGAGTGGCACCTGTCCAACACATGGTTATCAAAATTAAAAAAAAACTGCAAAAACAACAACTGCCTAAGACTAATCAACAAAGAATTCTAATTGTACACATCAAAATCATTCACGATATCAAGTTTTTTTTGTAGGAGATAATTACCTTCTATAAAATGACACCAAACCCAAAAAAATTGTTTGTAGGTACAAGGTACACACTTTTGAAATACTTTTTAAATCTTGCTGAAATAATGGTCAATTTGAGCCCAAAATATCCACACGTGCCATTTCAATGAAAAGTGAAGGTCAACGAAATTTCAGTAAAATTTGGTACTATTCACTCAAGTATAATATGCACTACGCATTACCATCGTTAAACGAGAATGGTGGCGAATTAATCAAGTAGTCGAATATTTAAATGTTGTTACGTAGGTATCAGCTACCTAATTATAAAGTCAGACAAATATTGGACACTTTCGCTCTCGCACAGACAACCGTGAATTTAAATGCACTTACACATGTACCTACTTAGTAGTGAGATCGATGGATAGAGAGTTCATTATACTACATTATCAACATAACAAGATTCGATTTACAATGCATGTAATGTACTTGATGTACATACAAAGTATCGAACCTTATTAATACCTATTGCTAAAAATGTTGCATGTAATCATAAAGCCTTGAACTTTGTTCGAATAAAGCGAAAAGGGAAAATGTTTTCGTAAAATTGAAGGAAACACGATTGTTTTTTTGAAGTATAAATAATTAACTGATGCATGTCGAAAGGTCAAGAGAAGAATCGCTCGTGTCCAAATGTGCGTAGGTAAATTGGTGAGCTAACTTGAAGTTGAAGTAAACGAAATTCGTTCGTGCTGATCTTATGTAAATTGATTTTTCCATGTGCCATATACGTGCAATTTAAAATACAGTAATTAATTTTCAGCTCATATTTGTACTCGAAAGTAATTTAATATAAAATATGAGTATCGTAGCGATAATCGCTTGCTTAATTGCGATCGTAATTTTGGTGCAAATTATTCACAAGAATAAGAACAAAAGGCTTTATCAACAGCTCGAACAATTCCCTTCGTATCCAACTTATCCTTTGATTGGAAATACCAACATGCTGTGGGGTCCGTTCGATGGTAATGTAAAAGTTTTCATTTAAAATCATAGAAGTCTTGTTATCTTTCAAAGAAAAAAAAGATTTTATGCTTACTAGGGTGTCCCTTATTTCACGAAAGTAAGGAATATCAAAACGCATACCTCCTAAATTTTTTCCTTTTACCCCCAAAACAACTTTAAGCTGTGTTCCGACCAAATCGAAGCACATTAACCAGCGCCCGATTGGCCTTCAAGTCATGTATATGTTTACAAAATTCTCATATTGGATAAGTTTCAATTTTTGAGTTTTTTCAAAAAAAGAAAGATATCATCTTGTAGGGCACAACAAACTGAGCATAAAACATACGAATAATTTTTTGCCAACAATCGAAATTGTAGGAGTTATAAGGGATCAAAGATTAACAAAAATAGTTCTGATACTTGTTACGTTGTCAGTATAAATTCAACTCTTAAATTTACTGTTTCTTAACAAATAATTTCCATCTCATCTCCTTAACATTTCAACGTGAAATCATAAAATCAATTCAGGTTCAAGCTCAACTGTTGGCCTGGTCAACGAATGATGACATTTTAACTCAAAATCATAAAATCGATTTAAGGTCAAGGTCCACTGTTTTGACGAGTCAATTTCTAACATCTCTAATTTTTAACTACTAATTCTTCTCATAAGGGAAGACTATATATAATTAATGTACGAATGATTTTCATCATTGTTAATCAGAATTTTTGGAAAGATTGGAAAATATTATGAAACCTCATGATCGTAAACTATTTTGGGTTGGTCCTGTACCAGCGTTATGTTTGAAAAAATACGATGATATTGCTGTAAGTTATTCAATATTCAAATATCATAATAATTTATGCAACCTGAAGTGATTTTCAGTCTGATTTTTGTCTGATAGGTCATTCCATATCAAAAAGATTCAAAAACTAACTTGGGTCTTTCAATTTCGCTCAATATTTTTTCGCGAGTGCCTATCGTTGGTCGTCTAGTAAAAAAATTACCCTCATTCCGACCTTGACCCTTCATGAAGGAGATTTCACAGTTTTCGAATATTTGCGATTTTTTGTCCAACAGTTCAAATTTGAACGCTCATATCTCAAGATTGATTAGACTTGGGATAAATCTGTTTACTCGCTACTGTTGGTAGTTCAATGGAAGTTCTAAATTGATGTTGAATTACATCTTCAAAAAAAAAAATGTCATGCGGATTGCAGATTTAGTAAGGGTTCTAAATGTGCCTCCCTGGGTGTTTCAGCCAATCACTCTAAAATTAACCTCTAATCCTACCATTCATGCAAGTCCAACATCTCACAAAAATCAGGCTGAAAACACGTTGTATTTTTTACCATAATTTTCCATTATTTTATCATTTTTACAAAATTTTAATTTAATTATCTATGGGTAAGTGAATAAATATTTTCTTTGTTATTGTAGACCGTATTGAGTCAGTCTCGCTGTCGTGACACACTCGGAATTTTTCTCAATTATTTCGGCATAGGAGTGTTATCAGCTGAATGTAAGATGAGTACCGAAAAAGTGCACAGTGAAGATGAAAAGTCCGAACCAAAGCCTTTAATTTTCGACTGATTGAATTGAAATAGCGAAATGAATTGAACAACTTTTGATTCTTAATGACAGGAATTTTCAGCGGGAGCGTTGAAAATTTTATACAGACATAGAAAGTGTCCTAAAAATTACAAAACTTGTTTTTTCTCAAACAAATCAAATGTAACGTTTACAAGCATTCAAGGATCATTTAAAATTTTGCGGGCTTGAAACCGGTTTAGTAGTTTCTGACGATTTACCAAAAATAATCAAATTATGAAACCTACGAAAAAAAATTCCAAACAAAAGTTACAAAGACTTTCAATAATAATAATTTTAATTTCCACAATTTTTTTTTTCAATGTAGAATTGAAGAGGAGCTAAACCATCAGGAAGTGAAAACATTACTGAACTCTCTCAACTGACTGGTTGAGAGAAATGTTGCCAACAAAAAATTACTTTGCAATTTACACGTGAATTTTTTTTTCAAATTTCGATTTCTTTGAAAAACTGTTAGTAAATGGTTTTACAAAGCAGCACATCCAAATTCTAAAAATGTAAAATTTTGAAAAAACTGAGATACAAGAACATAGTATATTCGAATCACTGTATCCGTTCACTCATAATGTAAAAAGCTATTTGACGCCTGATGCTTAATGCACAATGTATTTGGACAAAAATAAACTTAGGTGCTATTTTTCCAACCCCCCCTCCGAGGATTCATATTCTTTTCCTAGAAATGTGTATATCTCCCTTTCCATTCATTCTACAAAAAAAAAATTTCAAGTAAAAGTTTCTTCTCGAAGGATTTTCTAGATTTCGGTCATTACAAAAATTAAATTTGGAGCAACCTTTGTACCTTAAATCTTGAAAATGTACTAATTGAATTGCTCAAAATTAAGTCATTTTCGTTTATTACAGTAAGGCATATCAAGCCTTAGCACAAAACTAGTTGTGGGTGATCACAAAAAGGATTTACAATAAAAATATTATTCCTACTACCCACTCCCTCCCCACAAAATTTCATCATGAAACATAGAGTCGGAAATCTCTAGAAATATTTTTAAGCGCAAAAGTCACTTCTCATTCCAACCTTTCCACCTCTGGTGCCCAAATTTTCCATAACCGGTGTTTATTATTGTTCGTCTGCTGGATGAATTTATTAAAAACATAAAAAACTAAAACACAGGTGCCAGGAGGATTTCTGGTACCTGTCGTTTCAGAATTCAGTACAAAAAAAAGGTACCAATTCGAACTTTTCATTAACACATCGCACTAATGTAGGATAGCACTAGGCTACCAGCTCAGAAAATGATAATTTGTGCCAACAGATGAAGAGTGGAAAGTATCCAGAAAACTTTTAAATCCGGCCTTCAATTCGGAAATGGTTTCGAAGTACGTGAATGTGACGGAAAAAATTTCTTTAAATCTGGTCGAGGAATTAAAATCAGTCGCAGATACCGGTCGTGAAATTGACGTCAAGGATTGGCTAATGAAACCAACTCTGTGCTCTGTTGTAGGTAAGCAAGTCTGTATTGAATGTAATCGAAATATCTTTTGTTCAATCTTATCTGATTACTTTAGAAAATATAATCGGCATTTCGGTTGAAAATGGTGGAAAAATGGAGCAAGATTTCTGTGAATCTCTGCACGAGTAAGCTCCATGATTTAATAAATAGTAATACAATCAACTCCTGGCTGACTGCTACTTGCCCAATTCCTGAGCCACCTTAGAGAAGTAGCACATTTCAAACCATACCTACTTTGTAAAAAGAAATTAAGCTTTTGTTCATCGCACGAAGATACTATACAATGAATCTCTCTCTCATTCCTCACAATTTCGCTGATTTAATTTTTTCTTCAGAGCTGTCGTCATATTAATCAAATTTATTCAATCGCCTTGGTTACTTTCACGCCATATCTTGTCCATCTATATTAGAGTGACTGGAAGGATTAAATATAATAAAAATATGCTGTTTCTTCCAACAGAGGTAAATTGTTTTGCCAGATATGAGATCGCTAAAAAATTAAACATGTCTGATAAATTGAAATTTAAAATTTCTCAAAAAATAACACGCTTCATTACCTTAAATTTATATTGTTTTATGTGCATATTTATCAAGATACTGAGAAAGAAATTGAATGATTTACAAGATACACAGCTTGAAAACAGAACAACTACAGCAGACGATGGTAATTACTAAAATATCAATCTTACCAAGTTTGAAACCTATTGAGAATTCGTAATTTTTTAAAAATCTCATCATATCAACTTTCAGCCTCCCCAGTTAGTTATGAAAAATTTAAATTGTGTTACAATTATTGAAAAAAAAAAAGTAAATAAATAAAAGAAGATATGAGGGTAGATTTAAAAGTATGTTTCTCTCCCTTACAACTTTGTAAAAAGTCAAATTAGGAAAAAAACAATCAGATTCGGATTCTACATACATTTTTTTACCAATCAACATACTCACGATTTAATATTAAAAACATTTTCATAAGCAGAAAATTGGCTTGAAAATTCCTACTTCATGTACTTTCCATCCAAATGTTTAATGTGAAGTTTGATAGTACAGTAGCATTCATTTTGTCTTTAGATTCCACATATTCCACAACTTAATGATTTTTAATGACAATTGCTAGGCTATAAAATTTAGAATGTAGGATAGATTTGAGGGGATTTTTCATTTGAATTTTTCAAATAGAGGAATGTTCAAGATTTGCCTTTTGAAGACACGATTACAATTTTACATGCCAAAACTTATCTTATATCTGATGTGGGTACTGATCATCTGTTACTGGTGGCAGGTTTCAGACTACACCTACACTCACAAAAGTTGCAGGAAAACACCAAACTATCATCACAGATTCTGAGTTGTAGAAAGTTGCAACCAGAACAAATGTTGCCTGCATGAACAACATGGACCCAGACTCCATGTGGGAAATCGAGAGGACACCTTGAACGCAATATAAAAATGAAGACTGGCCAAGCACAATGATGAAGAGTATTGCTTGCTGAACAGAAAAGTTCAGCAATGCTATAGAGGGGACAGAGAAGTATTTCTGAACCAAACCTATGATGAAATCCATGAGCTCTCTTACCATTAAAGAATCCAATGTTTCAAGGAGAAATAACAGATTACCGCAGATTTCAAACCAAGAACTCAAAATTAAAAAGGATGATGAAACAGTAGTATGGAATTGTCCAGGTATCCTGGATAGTTGGAAGGAATAATGTGAGCAGGCTACACTAAGATGAAGATTCTGAGTAAAGAAACGATATGGTCTCAGCAATAGAGGTAACCAGTAAAGAAGAACCTTCTATCATGATTGATGAGGTGAGGAAGGCTATATAAGCGATGAAGAACTGTAAGGCTTCAGGACCTGAAGGCATATAAGCTTTAAATATTTGGAGAAAAAGCAGTCGAGATGATGTGGTACCTAGGCGATGGAATATGGAGACTTGGGAAGTGGCCATTTGAATGGTGTAGGTCTAAGCCAATTCCTAAAGGTGATGCAAGGAAATATTCTACCGATTTGTTATGTCAGCAAAGTAATGCTTTGCATTAACAGCAACAGGCTGAAAGCCTTTCTAAAAGGACAGATACCACCAGAGTAAACTGGTTTCATACCTGGAGGAGGCACAAGGAAACAAATTTTGAATGTACATCAAATCATCCAGAAATGCAAAGCATTCAACACACCTGCTGCATTATGCTCCATGGATTATGCTAGAGCCTTTGACTGGGTGAAGTAGAAAAGACTACGAGATACTGAAAGAAATGGGTGTCCCTGCTCACATTATACAGCTGGTAGAATCGCTGTACAAGTGCAACTCAATGCTGGTGAAGACTAGTGGTGAAGAATCTAGTACATTTTGGGCAGAGAGAGGAGTGAGACAAAGATGCATAATGTCTCCCCAGCTCTTTAATATACCTGGTGAATACCACCATGCAACAGACACTCAAAGAATGGAATACAGGAAGTACAGCTGGTAGCAGAAGAATCCCAAATCTCAGGTATGCAAAAGATAAAGAGGAGTTGACGGAGCTAATCAATTGAGTAAAAGCAGTGGGGCTTCGCATCAACGCTTCAAAGACTAAAGTTATGGTTATAGATCAGGCTAGATTTCTCCTAAGAGTCTGATGTCCTAAAAGAATGTAGACTCTTACTATACAGACCAACAATTTGAAGCTTTTTGCGATTCAAGAACACTAGCCTTTCAGGTGAAATCGAACTCACTTTTATAGATTCTGAATATTTTTGATGTCCAGGCTACCTTAAATCATCAATTTATCATGAATTTTGATCGAAGTTTTTTTCTCCCATTTTGAATCTGGATGGTGGTTGCATGTTGGTACTCATGGGTTTCAAGCCATAAAATACAAACAAATATTCCTTCCACAGAGATAGGACAGAGAACCATACCTTTCAATTTACCCTCATAATTATATAGTTGAGCCATGATTATTTATTATCAAATATTTACGCCCACCTCTTGGCTTTTGCTGGATTATGTCTAGAAAGAATCACAGATAACCTATGCATTTAGGGTAACATAACTGCGATTTTTGATTTTCCATTCATTGTTTTAAAAATAAATGTAACCTATATAAATTGGATACACCACCTTCCCATTAATACTGAAATTTTGTAATAACCTGATTCCCGATTAATTTTCAATATTATAGACACTCCTTCCAAATCAGTTATTGATTTGCTTGTCAAGAGAAGTAACCAAGAACCAGATTTCACTGAAACACGTATGAGAGATGAATTGTTGCAACTGATTATTGCGGTGAGTGTAAATTTGCAATATTTATCCAACCATAGGGGAAGTCGAATCGCTTTACAGCACTAAAAAGAGGGAAGGGAGAATATCCGATAGTTTTGAATTACTCATCACATATATTTTACCCTATCAAACAGGGAGTTGAAACGACATCATCGACCTTGAACTTTTTAACTTTGATGTTGGCCATAAATCAAGATGTTCAGGTATGTACTTATACTAGAAAGTTAACAGGCACTTGTTTGATAATTTTTAGCAATAACTTGTTTTTGCCAAGTTTATGCATGCATTGTGTATATATATTGTAGCAAAAAGTATACGAAGAAATGGCACAATTTCTAACCGATAATCGACGAATCGACAAGGATCATTTGAACGATTTAAGATACTTGGAACAATGCATCCTTGAAACACTGAGGATATATACGCCTGTTGTGTTTGCTGGCAGAAGATCCCACAAAGATATAGTATTAAAAGGTACATGAAATTTGGTTGCATATTTTAGGTACCTAGATTTTTCCAAATGATATTCATTAAGGGTACCTTTGGTTAGTAAGAGTGGTTACATTGGCACTGCCATTAAATTCAGAAAACTATAGTTGGTGGACCAAAAAAAAAAATTGAATGCAAGAATCACTCTTCATCCTTCAGCCTTGAACCTTACGCCACTAGGGTAAAGGTGAGGGCCGTTTTTGTGCTTGAAAGATTTTTTATGGGTGGCCCAAAAATGTTTCGTAATAGCTGGAGACAATGTCCATGCACTTAACCACAAATACCCTTTCATATCAGTTAAAATTTCTCACCTATGGTTTCAAATTTTTAATCTATTTCAAACTGAAATTCCCCTCAATTATTTCAGATAACAAAATCGTTCCGGCAAATGTATTCGTCATGATTTTATATTATTTTGCCAATCAAGATCCTAGTTTGTATAAAAATCCTCTAAAATGGGACCCAGAACATTTTAACGATGAAGCAGTAAAACAGCGTCCTAAAACCAGTCAATTTGGATTCGGATGTGGACCGCGAAGTTGTATAGGTAAATGTGCAACAGTATATCTGTTAGCTACTTCCTTTAAAATAATTAAAAAAAAATAGCTTCTATTGGAATTACTCGTCGTCCTTGATGTAGGATCCAAGTACGCGATGATGACGATGAAAATTCAGATGGTAAATATTTTGAGCAATTATCATTTATCTTCCAGTATTAAGGAACTCACTAAAGACGATTTAAGAGGTGATCTGTGCATCAGGAGTAAAATTGGATATCCTGTTAAATTCACTAGTAGAATAAATACGAAAGTATTAAAATGATGCCAAGAAATTTATGTGTGTGTACTTTTTGTGTATTATATATTATTTTTGTAAGTAAAATTTTCTGGAAGAGTAAAATAATTTTAACATGCTCAGAAATAAAAATTCTCTAACCCTCTCTTCCACCAGCCGAAATGTTTCGTCTCACGTTAAAATACGAATGAATGTTAGACATTGAAAGGAGGTTTTGAGAACTGATGGGTACATGACTTACACGAAAATAAGAGTACACCTAAGGGAGAAAGCTATCAAGTTCTGACTCCCCCCTCCCCCCCAGAAATCTTCTTGAAAATAATAAGTTCGAAACATACCCTCATTGCGAAATAATTCAATTTCAGCAGGTAATAAAATTTGGAATTTAGAGTTTAACTTTGGCCAGTTTCGAAAAAAATTTTGAATGGAGCTTTGTGTATGAGACGATAAAAAGATTTGTGCTACAATCGGCAAAATAGATGAAACCTTCATTGTGGTGCATTAAAAATCAAATTAACAACTCAACACGCTTAAAATTGTAAAGTAGGTACTTAGTACTTTTTAAATTACGTTAAAATATTACAAATTATACAAAGTTACCTACAGAAGTTTTATTTAATGAAGGGGAAGTGGGCATATCAATGTATGACCTCCATTTACCTCTACTCACTCGTAAAAGTAAGGAAACAACGTTTTTGCATTTTGTTGCAAAAGTTGCTCAATACACTACCATACATTGAATGGTTAAAGAAGAATAAATCACAAGTTTATACTCGTAGTATGGTACACCAGCAGAATTTTTTCGTACAACTTCGCATAAAGTACTACATTATCAACTATCTTTGAATGTTTTTTATTCATGTGGAATTCCATCATTTTCGTTGTTTTTAACTAAGTATAAATTGATGAAGTAACTTGAAAAACAGCTCAGTAATAATTTGATTTTAGTTGAATCCATCGTCATAAGAATTTATGTAATTACAGTTCGTTCATTTCATCATTTATAACGTTTACTTTACTTCAATACAATATGAGCACAGTGGTGATTTTCGCGTGCTTATTTACGATCGTAGTTTTAGTGCAAATAATGCGCAAGATTCACAAGAATAAGAACAAAAGATTCTATCAACTGCTTGATCAGTTTCCTTCGCATCCTACCTATCCTTTGATTGGAAATGCGAACATGCTGTGGGGTCCGTTCGATGGTAATACAAAAGTTTCCATTTGAAATCCTTGCTTGTTTGATCGAAACAGTGCAACCTGCTCAATTGATACTATTGTGCTTAAGAAATTGAGGATTATTTTGGCTGTTATTAATTAGGTTTTCGGGAAAGGGTTGAAAATATTATGAAGTCTCATGATCGTCTTCTGTTTTGGAGTGGCCCTATACCAGCGTTACTGTTGAAAAATTACGAAGACATTGCGGTGAGTTATTTAATATTTGCACATCATTTTAATTTAAGCGTACAATCAGCAGAATTTTTCCGGCTAATTTTTGTTCATTGCAAGTATTGTTAAGGTAAATCTACCTTTTACAATCTATTCACCGATGGCTAATGAAGGATGGGGAACATTAACAACATGAGTTTTGTAGTTCTAGAATACCGATAAGAGTATAAAACTATGACATCATTTTTGCTACATCATATTTAAGGATTAACTATTTATTGTTGTTCATTCATTTCTTTTTTTCGCCAAAACACGAACACTAAAATCGTTCACTTGACTTAATACAGCGAATCTGCCTAGGAAGTCAGTCTTAACCATTACTACTCTAAAAGGTTAACCATATAGAGAAAACTTTTCTAAAAAAATTTAGTCCCGTGATGAAAATATTTTCAGGGATGGGGCCGAAATGTGTTTTTTATCTTGATTTATTTTCATCTTTCAACAGCTTTTGTCAAGTTCAAGTGTCATAAAAATTTGGTGTGCTCATTGTGTGATTGTGATATTATAGATTATGAAAATGTCATATATCCATGTTAAAATTTCAATATGAAAGTGCAGAAATTATTCATTATCATCTTTTATCGCGAATTTTTGATCAAAAACTTAATCAAAAACGTTAATTCTTTTCTTCACTCCCAGCTTGACATTCGATTTTATCATTTCCCAGAAAAATTTGAATTATACAATCATCCATCATCACAAAACTTTGATAAAAAAACTTTTTATTTTTTTCATTCTTCAATTTTTAATTTTTTAATTTTACTATTTCATCATTTTCTGATTTTTTTAAATTTTTTAATTATTTTAATTAGAGATCTTTGGCAACACTTTGGCATAGAGTGCAAAAGTCATCATTTTTTTTTATTTTAAAAATTTTTTTTAATTCAACATTCAGGTTTACATTTAAACATTAAACGCTAAAGGCATCAATTTTTTCAATTTTTTTTATTTTTTACAATTTTTTTAAACTTTTTAATTTTTTTTAATAAGAGTTTAACATAATGCGAAAGTCATTAAGTCATTCATTATGATCTTCCACTGATAGTTTTTGATCATAAACATCAAAAATCAAAAACGTCACACTTTCAAAAAATGACCCTCGGCCCTAAGTTATTCGTATAAAAAAATTAATCTTCCATCTTGAATTTTATAAAATTGTTCCGCCCTTAAGACATATCCATATTAACATTTCATCATAAAGTTCAAAAATCAGTTGTACCCATCTTTCATCATAAATTTCATCAAACTATGCCACCTTCAAGACATATCCATGTTAACATTTTTAACATGAAGTCCAAAAATCAAAAACGTAACAGCCCCCCCCCCCCGACATATCCATAGAACTATCCACAGCAAATTTGTTCTCAAAAAGTCAAGTTTGTAGGAAAACACTTCCACATGTTAAATTCAACTTTTCATCTAGGTGACCTGGGTTTATTTCAAAGGAGATGAGTAATCAGCAAGCTGAGAATTCACAGTTATGACTGCCCATTCACTTCAGATTACTTATGTGAATCAATTTCATTAAAATAACCGTTCTTTCCTTCATTACAAAATAGTGGCTTGAAGCAAGGTTTTCATTAAAAAGAATATTTTTCTCGCAAAGGACAGTAGACACTTGCTCCTTCTCATCGCTATTGTAGGAAACTAAAAAAATTTTGAATCATTCTCAACCCACTAACAAGCAAATACTTGAGGGATCTTCTAACTATATCACCCAACGTCATTTCTAACGTTTATCAGTCTTACTCACACTGAACTGGTAGGAAAATAAAGTAACATTTTTCATACAGATATAAGGAAATTTTCACTTTTCCAATGCAAAGATCATTTCTTCGATAAATAATGACAGTTATTTTTTTTCTCAGTTTGAACACTAAAAGTTTAAAATTTGGTATTTATGCAAAATATGTGAATAAAAATAATTACAAACTTTACTGTTGTACACCTTGGTATACATATCACTACAAAAAGTGTAATTTTAAATTTTGATGGAAAATCAGACATAATTTTAAGGATGCATATGGCAACTCTGTTCAAATAAATTATCTATGTTTTCTCAGTTTAGCTTTATCTCCATAAGAACTGTGTACTTTGACCATTTTTTATTATAGTTTTCTCAACAGTTGGATGCATAATTGCATGTGATGTCACTTTGAAGATCCATATTGAAATTTTTATGGTATACCTATTTATAGCTAAATGACTTAAGTTTGCTCAATACAAAAAATCTATCGCACCTTTTCAATTGCCAGTCCCGAAATTTTATAGCGAAACAACTAGGCGAAAAATTTGTGAAAGAATTTAAGGGGGTTTCTAGAAAAAAAGTGACGATTTTATTTGCATTTTTTAATGTTATAATTTTCTCTGTTGTTCTTTTTTTTTCTTTCATTTTTGCAAAACTCATTTTTGTTACTCAGGCGTATGCGATAGTGAGTAAATTACATATTTTTTGTCTTATTGTAGACAGTATTGAGCCAGTCTCGCGATCGTGATACACTCGGAACTTTTACAGACTATTTTGGCATAGGAATAATATCAGCTGAATGTAAGATACGCCAACTATAAAATGGCTACAGAAATAATTCAATTACTTGGATACATATACAACTATGCCAGTACAGAATTTAGCTACCTATTCAATAAAACGATGATTTGTACAGATGATGAATGGAAAGCATCTAGAAAATTTTTGAATCCAGCTTTCAGTTTGGAAATGCTATCAAAATACGCGAATGTGACGAACAAAATTTCTTTAAATTTGGTTGAAAAATTGAAATCAGTTGCAGATACGGATCGTGAAATAGACGTTAAGGATTGGTTCATGAAAGCTACGTTGTGCTCTATTGTAGGTAAGAATTAAAGAAGCCTCTTCATGTTTGCGAGGAGGACAACATTAACGAATTTAAGTATTCACATTTGAATTTTACTGCTACATATGTATTCGGTTATTTTAGAAAATATCATCGGAATTTCGGTTGAGAATGATGGGAAAATGGAGCGAGATTTTTTTCAAGCATTGCACGAGTAAGTTCAGTAATTTTATGCTAAAGACTGTACCCACTAAATTCACAGCTTATAGGTCTTGAACTTATGTTGAAATTTTGAAAAATGTGCGTGATGTTCAAGTAGTAAACATTCAAAGTAAGAAAGATGAAACACCAAACCACGTGCCCTTTTTTTTTAATGCTGCCATTCTCATAGCTAAAGTGGTTGGAGCTAGTCTATTGCAAAAACTTGAGCGTGTTACCTCTGTGCCATAATATATGGTTTACAGGGTAATAGGTTTCTATTGCTGAACTGCTAACTTATAACTAAACATTTAGTCAGCCTGATGGGCTAAGCTCCCTGGAGGGAAATTATGGCCAATTTACCCAAGATAATAACTACACAGTCATGATACAGTCATAAATGAATTAGATTGAATTCGCATGTTATTAAATAATCATGATAAGACTAGAGAAAAGTATTTCACATAGGCTTAGAGCCTGCATCTCAGCATTGATGTTGTCTGGCATGTTGCTCTAGTCCTTTGAGCCATCTGCTCGGCTTGCCACAGTTTTTTGACAGTACTCCTTCAGTTTTCTGGTACTGCTAGGTCGAAGACATCTGGCAAGTCTAAGAAATTCAACATGATTGGCTAGGTATTCCTGTAGTGTTGGCACTTGCAGAATACGTGTATTGATCGTGTCTTCATCCAGATGATCGCGTGCATACGACTAGGTTTCACACAATCTGAGCTTGTAGCCTTGACCATTTCTCAATGATTGGGAGTTGGTTTCTCACAGATGGCAGCATACCATTGGTCCATTTTCCATATTGATGAGCATTACATCGTATGTACTTGCCATACATGAAGCATTGTTTCTTGGAACTGTCTTCGGATTAGCCTGCGTGATGTAATGGTTGAATATCTCCACCATGATTTTAACCACAACTTCCTAGAAGGAACCCAAAAGAATAATGTGGAATATTCAAACACATACTTGCTCTACAGCACATCTATACTTAAAATTTCCACTGATGCGTATATCTGGTATTTGCCTCATTTCTGTGAGTGACATGCACTCCCCCCCCTCACTCAGCATTCTTTATATCGTTTCTCATTTCAAGAAACATTACAATACATTCTTTACACCAGACCTCGCAGAAAAGTTTATACCACTCTGTTACTCATTTTAAACATTCATGACTACTCTACTAAAGTCTGTGGTACAAGAATCTTCCCTGTATTTGTAGAAATAAAGGAATATGATTAATGGAACCTAATAAGTGTGATAATTTTTTTTCAGAATTTTGTTATTAGTAGTTAAATTTCTTCAATCGCCGTGGTTAGCTTCACGCCATATCTTGTATGCCTATTTGAAAGTAACTGGAAGAATGAAATATTTTTATAACCTGCGCCTCATTCTAACAAAGGTAAGTTCTTTTGGCTGACGTGAAATATGTCCAAAGACAAGTTAACTGAATTAAGTAACTGTAATTACCTCACAACTTATTATGAGTACTTTAAGGCGCATAACTGGGTAAGGATGATGAATTGATTACTGGCTGGGACCTTCAAAATATCCAATAAAAGTTGACCTCGATACAGTAAAAAAAAAAATTGGTGGTTTTTGGCTTCCTGTTGGAGTTAACTTCACACCTAGGATAAATCACGTCTGGGTTAAGCTATATTTTGGAGTTTATTTGACTGCACTAATTGTTTTGTGTACCTGTTCATTAAGATGCTGAGAATGAAACTGAACAATTCAAGAAATACTCAACTCGAAAACAAAACTGCAACAAATGATGGTAATTATCAAAATATCACTCTTATTCGCTTCTAATCGTCACTCAGCACATTTTTTGAGTCAAAGATTAAATTAGTATCCTTGAAATACTTTTTTGGGACTGAGAGAAGGTGCAATATAACTGAAAAGTTTAAGCCTTTCAAGGGGCATATTTAGTATCACTACCAAACCTACATACGTACAAATTTCAAATCCTCGACTCAATATGAATGAAATTCCCTCAGAATGAACAAATTTTGACATTTTTGTTCCACAGCCACCCGTTACCCTGAATTTGTATGTGACTAAATATTAACCATAAGTCATCCCCACTGATACGTATCAAATCCGCCACCAATCTGACTATTAGTTGAATTTGAAAAACTTTAGTTAGTATTAAGCTGAACAAATGATTTTGTTGTTCGAAGAAAATAAATAGATATCTTACATCGACAAAAATGGCCTCAATGATCTAGGACCCTAGAACAGATCCCTCGCATAGGTTAATATACAGCAAGACTCTGGTTTTCATTAACAATATGACATAGAAACGTGTGTTGAAGATGCCATTCTCACTAATCTTGACTGTCTTATTTTATCATGTATAAGTAAAAAATGAATATTTTCCATGTTGTATCTCTTTCAATCCACACTAATTCAATTTACAAACATGCCCATCTCATTTTGACACTGAAATTCTACTGCAAGGTGATTAGTTCATAATGTTGCAGATACCACATCGAAATCAATAATCGATTTTCTAGTCAAAGGAAGTATACAAGAATCCGGCTTCACTGAAACACGTGTACGAGACGAATTGTTACAAGTGATCATAGCAGTGAGTGTAAAAATTTGGAAGACCATGCATGGGAGAAATCAAATCGCTTTGGGTTTGTATTCGTTCATTTCCACTGCTTGATATTTCACGTATTTTTATGTTATTGAAAACAGGGATTTGAAACATCATCATCCACCATGAACTTTTTAACTTTGATGTTAGCCATTAATCAAGATATTCAGGTATGTGTGATGTGCTTGTACGTTGATATACGATAATACCTAATAAGATTACTAGATCGTTGCTTGTTTAGTAATTTAACTGTGGTAGAGTAATTAATTTTTTTTGTCAAGCTTATGGGTATATTGTATAATTATACCTACATTATAGCAAAAAGTATACGAGGAAATGGCACCTTATTTAACAAATAATGGACGGATGGACATGAATCACTTGAACGATTTAAGGTATTTGGAACAGTGTATTTTCGAAACACTGAGAATGTATACACAGATTACATTTGTTGGCAGAAGAACGCACAAAAATGTGGTACTAAAAGGTATATATACATACAATTTGATCCTATGATGTACCTACTTTATAAGAAGCTATTTTCAGTACTTGATATACCTACATATATGTTGAATGTGCATTTACAAACTGGTTTTTTTATGAATTCAACCAGCGCAGGTTTACCTATTTTTCTGCTGAGGGTACAAAATTTTTTGGCACCTCTGATTCAAAGAAGCTCTCAACATTTTTTTTGAAGTTGGCTAGAATTTGAAAAAAAAATTGGGGCAAAAACGTTACGCTACACTCATCATTTGGAAATTTTTTTTAATATTTTCATGAGAGAGGAAGGCCTGCTCGAAAGAAGAACAAAAACTATAAGAAATATGAGTGGAACAGGGGATTAAAAACAAGAGTTTTACCGCATCTTTAAACTTTAATTCCAACTTTTATTACCCGTTGAAATTAAATTATTCTGTAATAGGTATACTCTAAACTTGTTTTTCAAAAATATCTCTGAAAGTCCGAAAGTCTTCTCCCTCGGATATGCCTTTACTTTCATGTAAGTGATGTACTTATCTATCACATCTCACAAGCCTCCTTTCAAAGTCTAAATACGAAATCTAGTACCTTTTTAAATGTACTTTGTGGAGCCCTGGCCTCCCAAAGTGACAATATTTAAAAATTGCAAGCGAGGATTGGGACTGTCCACATTTTGATGGTGAACTATTGTAATTTGCTATTAAACATCTTTTGACATTAATATATCCAGAGTCAAGCGAGGATGAAAATAAATTTTAGGGACAAAGAGCCAAAAAATTACTTTTTGAGCGTGAAACATTTTTAATAAGACTGCGCCTTTCAGTGTTTGAAAAAAATTTTAAGTTGAACTTCAGAAAAAATTAAAAAATGTTCAAATAAGAATCGCAAAATTTGCCTGCCCTAAAAATTGATCGCTGGGGATAAGTAACCATAAAGACCATAACCCTCCCTCATAAAACCCTTACTGAGTTTGAATCGCTTAGCTCTATTAGGTTTGGAAAAATTGAAAATTGCTTTTATCTATGTATTTACCCAAGGTTCAACGTGCACTCACAAGTGTTCTTCCTTTTACTTCTAAAAATTGAGAACCAGAAAAACTTTGTCCGTTTCATTTAACTTGGCAACCGGGAGAAAGTAAACAAATGCTCATTAGCCAAAAAAAATATCCAAATCAAGGCATTTTATTGTCTTATGAGTGCTTATTCGAGAATTTCCAAGCGCAAAGTTGAATTAAATGGACTACATTCATGCATCATAAAAAATTTCAGATATCACTCTCCTTAAGAAATGCTCGACTAAGTCGTTGATATATCGTGTACGTTTAATTTATTGCGAGTACTTAGTTGAAATCTTTCGCCATTGTTTTCACATTTGTAATCCTGTTATTGAAATAAAAATCCATCTCTATTTTACCAGATAACAAAATTATCCCAGCGAATGTATTGGTTTTAATTTTATATTATTTCGTCAACCAAGATCCTAGCTTGTATAAAAATCCGCTAAAATGGGATCCCGAAAATTTTAACGAAGAAGCAGTAAAACAACGTCCCAAAACCAGTCAATTTGCATTCGGATATGGACCACGAAGCTGTATAGGTGAATGCGCAATATTACATCTATTACCTATTTTCTTAAAACACTACGCTTAAAAAAAAATAGCTTCCGTTGGAATTACATGTTGTCCCTTCATGTAGGATCCAAGTACGCCATGATGACGATAAAAATTAAAATGGTAAATATTTTGAGCAATTACCATCTATCAACCAGTGTTAAACAACTCACCAAAGAAGATTTAAGAATTGATGCGTACACCAGGAGTAAAATTGGATACCCTGTTAAATTCACTAGTAGAATAAATACGAAAAAAATAAAATGATATAGAGAAATTTATGTGTATGTATTTTAATTGCACTTTTTGTAAATACATTATGTTTTGTAACGGCGTGTAAAATGATTTTAAACAAGGTGTTACTCTACATTCAAAGCCTATTTTCCACCAGATACCTGGAAAAGAACGTAACGTTTCAAGTGGTACAATTCTAATGGAGAGGGAGGGAGTTTTTTTTTCAAAATAATCAACAAACCCTTATTTCTGGAATATACGTACTGGCTGTTTCGCATTAATCTCTCTTCCCTTTTACTAGCGATAACTTTTTTAGTTTTCTGTGAATAACTTTAGAAAAAGCCATTATGAGCACCTCATTAAAAAATTAATAAGTGAGCGGGAGTTTACCTCTAACTCAGTGGTTGGGATGGTAACCCCGAGTGTTGCATTTACACAAAAGAAAAAAATATGAATTGAAAAAAGAATTTTAAGCGATTTTTGGACAAAAAGAAAAAAAATTGTCAATTTTGAAGATAAATGCGAGAGAAGCAAAACAACTGCGTCATAAGGCAAGACATGTGAGTGAGGGACTGCGGTAGAGAAATCAGGAGCGGAGATGGAGTAAAAATGAAGTGATTTGCAAAATGTGACGATTTAAGTATAAAAAAAAATTTGTTCAAAATTTTTCGATTTTTTCAGTTTTTTGGGAATAACTTCTGATAAAGCTGTTGTGAGTTCCACACTAAAAAACCTTTAAAGTAAATAGCAGCACATATCCCCCACTCAATGATCTGAGGAGAAACCCTGGAGGTTGCTTCAATGTTAAAATTTATCAATTTTTTTCTTAACAGTTCACGATTTTTCATTTCATAACATCCAATATATTTTTTTTCTCTGTTGGGAAGCACCTTTTAGGATTTCCGCCAAGACCATGGCCATCCCCCAAAAGAAGAGGGGGTTTCATAAACCCTCTTGTTTGAGACCCTATCTTTGTACGATATTTTCTTTATTTTCTTTCAGCATTCGCCAATAGCACCATAGTCCAAACACCTATATTTTCTTTTTCACTTTTGTTGACATTGTCCAAGTCTCTGATCCATATCTCATCACAGACTATGCATAGCACTTGAAGAGTTATCTTCTTATTTTTAATGGCATACTGGGATCTTTCAGCACTCTGTCAAGGTTGCTGAGCGCCCCTCCAGCCATTGCTATACTTGTCCAGACTTCTTTCTCATCCCTTCCATCATCTGTTATTATTGCTCCAAGATATCTGAAGCTTTCTACTTGCTCCAGTTCCTTTCCATCCCCCACTTGGTTTTGCTTGCATTTATCTTCATTCCATATTTGTGACTTTCTTTGTTTAGTTGATTGACCATGCGCTGTAGTTGTTGTGGTGTTTCCGCTATGATTTCCTTATCATTGGCAAAGCTAATGCTGCCAAATTTCATCCCATTTACCTTGAATCCAATGTGTTGCTGCTTGGAATTTTTCTCATTTCTCTCTGCGTACAGATTGAATAATCTTGGTGATAGTGGGCATCCCTGTCAAACTCCTCTCTCTATCCTACATACACCTTCCGTTGTATTTTCACCCACTATCACTTTTGCCTTTTGTTCCCAGTATAGCTTCTCAATTACCTGGATATCTTCTCTGTCTATATTACATTCTTCTACTCCCCCTCCTTTTGAAAATGATGAGAAAATTAACCAATGTCGATGTGTTGGTCGTGTAAATCAAATTTTGAGACTCATCCTCTCTCCCCATTGCAGAGAGTGGGGTTGTAAGTTTGAGGTGCTGTTTGTTGACACCCTTCTGAACATTTTCCAGCAAAATTCCTGGAGGTATCATTTTTTGTAGGCAAAAATATTAATTCTTCTAAGCTAAGTATGGATGAATTGAAGAAAAAAAAATGTGGATACCTAGGATTTAGTTACTCAAGTTGGCTGACTTGTTGGTTGAAAACACATCACACAAAATCTTGTGTGCAGCTTTCAATGGAGTTGAAACACCGATTTTGTAGGAGTTACTGCACTTAATGTAGAACCCAAATTCGCATTGGTGACGATGAAATTATGAAAATTCAAATGGAGAACATTTTAATGAATTATCATCTATTAATCATTATCGAAGAACTTACCAAACAAGATTTAACACGTGTCGTGTGCATCAGAATTAAAATTGGCAACCCTGTCAAATTTACGAGTAGTATAAGGATAACAAAAATTAAAGAAAAACGATTACTCTCCTTCAAAGGTTAGAAACAAACAAACTGAAAATACTACATAATCCAATTAACTTAATCCCACCGTGGCATCCCTATGAACCTATAATTGATCTATCTTTGACCAAATTCTGTAAAAAAGACACCAATCAAATCATCTTCCAAAGAAACTTCTGCAAATTATTAGAAAAATACAAAAATTTTAATCACATTTACACAGATGGATCAAAAACCAACCTCTTCGTCGGATGTGCGATCGTACACAAAGATTCCTTCCTTCCCACTGCCCTACCCTCCGCATTTTCCATCCTATCCGCTGAACTATTCGCCATAAAAAACGCAATTCTCTATGTCCAAGACTTCTCATTAAAAAACGCTATTATTTTTACTGACTCCTTGTCAGCTCTTTCCTCCATCAAAAATTTCCGCTCCAAACATTCCCACCCCATCTCTCAAGAAATTATAAAACTTCTACTGTCCTCACCTAACAATCCTCTTACCCTATGCTGGGTCCCGTCGCACACCCAAATAAAAGGAAACGATTTAGCTGACTCCACTGCCAAAAAAGCTTACCAGCACCTCCCAATGGCTGACATCCCTATC
>FIZR01001860.1:0-32232 GCA_900060175.1 Ferrisia virgata
TTTTTTCTTCAGGTCTTCGTCACAACATTTAAACTATATTTACACAGACAAATGAGATTTTTAGCGAACATGAAAACCTTATTTTTTTGTGAATTCTGTTCTGAAATTTCCACCTCTAAAAATTTGCCGCCCGGGGAATCTTTGCCCCCCCCCCCCCCCTAGCTACGCCACTGCCTTGATAATTATTAGAAAGAATATTTTGACTTATGCACGAAGTCGAGAGTTCAAAAAAATTTCAAGCCCTATTAGAATATAGTGATTTTGAGTATAAAGAGAAAATTAAAACAATCATATTTATTAGTACAAAAATAACTGTGCCCAAAGGCTTCTATTGTACGTGGAAGGTTTGAAGATCTCTTTTTCTACCCGTCGGAGTTCACAATATTTTTGCATCTACCTTTACCTCCAGCTGCGGTCTTATTAATCCTCAAAAAATGGTCTCTACGTTTCATTCTACCTCTGAGGACAATAGACCTTATCATATATAAAACTATATTGATTATAATTTGCAAAAATCACCAAAAATTATTAGTAATTTGCGCTCAAACAGACCAAATATTCATAAAAATTTTCATACATATGTGTTATTTTATTATCTTAGTAAAAATTAACTTATTAATAATTATTAAACTATTTTTAGATATTTTTTTAGGTCATCAACCAAGTATTAGAGAATGAAATTTTTGAAAAAAAATTACCAGTCTACGCAATCAACCAATATATTCGTTGGTAAAGGAACATCCAACGAATTTTTTGACATTTCGTTTTTTTATGTTGAACCATAAACCAAGTACAATCATTTTTCTAAAAATCTCCCTTTACACTGATCCACCAACTACTGGTACAGCTACCTTAGTTATATGATACATGTATAGTCTGTCATTTTCATCGAATTAACCTCTAATCAATTATTTGCACGAATCTGCTAAATTTGGGGTAATGAAGCAGTTGACATTGTATTTCTTGTTTATGTAAATTTAGAAACGTGACTAAAATTTTGATCTGCTTTTATACATAGGTATAAACATTGTCTCGAAAGGGATACGAAAATGATACGAATTTCTGAATAAAGCACACTTTTATACATTCCTAAATCTGTTCACTGCATAGTAAAAGTCACTCATAAATCAAACTAGAATACATAAGTACAAGTATTTGTAAAAAAAAAAAAAAAAAAAAAAAAAAAAGGAAACATCGAACGTTGCAATATCGACAGTGAAAAATTCAATTCATTAAAAAAAGACCGAATAATGAAAATTGTTCTTAACAAATGAACCGATTCCATTAACGTCCTTGCTATGTCATCTTCTACACACATATGTACAAAATATAGATATATAGGTATAAAGGTACCCCATCTATCTATATCTGTAGATACATAATATAATGTACGAGTATCAGATAAGAACTGATGAAATTAGTATTTTGAAAATATGTTAATTTAATGAATGAATGAAAGTAGCTCGTTTCGACGCGATGCTCGAAATTAATTCGACGATCGGTAACTTTGAAAGGTATTCGATTCTCGATGCCTGCAATCGCGTGTTGAAATGTTTTCCAACATGCCACCTATGTTGCACGTATCTACAAATAAGTAGATATATATACATATGTGTGATATCTATACGCACATACTGTGTATTTAACTGACTTTTATGAAACTTATTCGCGTGGTATCATACCTTACAAATTTCCCCAAAGGTTTAGCCATCATAACTCATCGCTTTTTTTTCCTTCCCACCTATCGTGTGTAATTTTATCCTTAATCCATATAAAAATTAAACTACGTACATGTTTGCATTATGCTCGAAAATAATTACGAAAATTATACTCGCAAATGCGAGGACCCTTACCTGCTGCCAAAATTGAGCCAGCAAATAAATCCTTTCTTTTTTAAACAGCCAGTCCATCGACTGCATCGCTTGAATATCCATGGTAGACATGAGGACGGCAGTTTTATCAGTTTCTCATCATAAAATCAATTTTTCCATACTTCATCGTCCAATGTATTTTCATTCTAAGCACTTCGCGAGCTTCGTAATAAACCTAAAACATATCCCAGATCAGGTTATTTTAATGGAAAATCCTTTAAAATAAAAATACAATAAGTAACTGTAATATTAGCGTGGCTCAGGGTGCGTTTTTTTTTCCACGGAATTTTGAGTTCTCAACGGTATATGCCCGGCGCGTACTGTAATGCACCGCGTAATCATCGTGGAAGGGTTGTTCTTTCGAGCGGGTGAATTAACATGGTCATTTTTCCGATGCGCTGCATTGTTCATTTCTAACACCAAGTTTTCAATATCACTCGAGTCGAGTCCTTCAGAAATGCGAATTGAGTTACAAGTATCTTTTTTGGGGGAGGGGGAGGGAGGATTTAAATTTTTCTTTTCGATGCACTGTGTATTAAGTAACAAATATTCGAACGTTGGGCGTTGAGTAAACTTCGCACACTTTTATAAAGTGGAATTGACAATTTTAAAATTAAAAATATTTTAATTCTGTTTCTCATTTACCATTTTTTTTAATATTTTTTTTGGCACTTTTAGCAAATTTTACCAGGATTTGTTGATAATTGCGATTGAAACTATTCGAATGAAGGTGCATTTACACACGTTTTTATTCAATAAGGGCATAAATGTGTAATAATTGCGTTCAAGCATTTAAATAAGTAAAATGAATATAGAGGAAACTACTGGGATGAATATGACGACCTGGTGCAACACCGAATAGCTTTATGCAACAATCCAACGAACGTGTGAACGTTTGTAAACGCGTCGGCCCGAACACGCTCGACGTTCCACTATGATCACGCGGTAGAGTTGCGTCGCTATCGGGCCGTTTCAACCATAATATAAAACTTGGATGTGGCATCGCGTAAAATTATTTTTTTGACCTGAAAACTTTTATGAGGTGTTTTTGGCTCAGCGAGAACATGTTTAGGGGGTAAAGAACAAAAATAAAAACAAAAAAAATTTTACGTGTACACAAGAACCTCGATTATTTGACACGCCATTATATTTTGACGTTCACATTATTTGACGTATAATGATGAGCAGATGACAAAATTTAGCTCTCAAAAAGAAAATTTCTTCCGCTAAATAAGCGCAAATCACAGTTTGAAAATCTTTTAAATGAATTTTCAAACGTTTTATCCACGTTTTACCATGTACACGTTTTTTTTTTTTTTTTTTTTTTTTTTTTGGGGATTTTTTTTTTTTTTTTAAAAAATTTTTTTTTTTTTTTTTTTTTTAGGGAATTCATTTATTTTATTGAAAAAAGATCCTTCGCTTTATTTGTTATTTCACTTATTTGACAAACCCTATTTCGCAATTGCGTCAAATAATCGAGGTTCTACCGTATTTTTGAACCATTCCACTATACATAGGTACTAGCGATTAGCCGAAGTCGTAAGTCGTTTGAAACCAAAAAAAAAAAAAAAACAAAAAATAGGTACTCAATTCCATTATTAAGTATACCGAGAAATACCAGTAGTTATGTACAATCATTAATGGGTACGATAACACTTGTAAAATTTACCAACATGTATAAGATAATACTCGTCATGAAAGTGAAGCTTTTAACCAGTCGTAAAAGTTGTATACAACTAAATATTGATAAGTTTTAAATTAACAGCAATATTTGGTACCTATAGCGCTTCGTTTATAGATATTTCTGTCACACAGGTGAATTTATAGCCCGATGTTATTTCGCAATACAGGCAACCACGTAAATCGTGGCAAAAAAAAGGACATATTTTATGTGCATGTACGTTAGTACGTAATCTACGTATACGAGTCGAATTAGAGATAATCGAATTACAACGTAGCGATGCTCAATTCTTTGGGAACAGTAGGTACGTAATACGTATACGTGTAAGATATGTGTAGTATAAGCTACGTACGTATAGTTACGGATGCTGCTATCTATCCGAAGAAAAGCAAATGTTACGCAATGAAATCTTTCACCCTATTATAATAACACAACGTGCGTTGCCGAATATGGGAAAAGCTCAACTCCTAAATGTTTTAAGTAGACAATACTTTGTACTTGTAACTTTTTTTCTCTCAATAAAAAGTCTTTAATGATCGATATAAATATCAAACCTGTGTATATTAAATATCACTTGAAAAATCGTCTCACATTAATGACTATAATTTTTTAGCAGCGTAAAAGAATTGCAATAATATACAAAGTAGCTATCGAAGAACTTTACTGATATGAGGTGAGCATCTTCAAATCGCGAAATTACCAACACATTCGGAAACCACACGACTAAATACTAAAGAATTACTTAATTCACTGCAGGTATAGGTAATAAGCCGATTAGTAAAAATCCCTTTCGACTACAAGTCAAGTTCATTGGTACAGTAAAACCCCAAGGACCAAATTATACAAAGACATTTGGTTGTTTACCCCTCTGTATGCTGCATCATCCACATTACCTACATACCTATTATTGAAAAGGTTTTTGTTTATTTTACTCTTTAAAAGGAGCCTAGCACTTCTGATGTCTGTACCTTTCTACAAATTGTTTCCCATTCGGTTTATTTAAGATATATTTTAAACGTATGACGGCGAATTCTTATTGATGTGTAATTCACTGTACGACTAAGCTTTTGAAAATCCAGTGTTGCGATTAAGAGTTCGAAATTTATATATAGTAAGTATTTAGGGCATCGGCGCATTCGTCTAAATTTTTAATATAAATTCACGGATGATTTATCTTCGCCAAGTGTTCGGTAATCTTTAAGGATGAAAATCAAATAAAATGAAAAAGCTTTTTGAATTCAACTTGCAAAGTTCATTTGAATATTAAAGTAATGCAATCATTGAAACGTTAATGTTTGCCATTTAATTTTAAGATTGTATTCACTCGAAAACGAATACTTATTTGAACAGAAAGAAAGTGTAGCTGTAGGTAGGTATCTGTTGTGCTTTGCAGTTTATATATATGAAATAGGTAGGCACTCGAAACATTAATTTTGATTAATTAATGCAAGCAGATTATAATTAAAGGTACCTATACTATATTTATCGCTATGTTTATATTAAATTTAAACTTCGGTATATTTATGGGTAAGTATCTAGTGGTGGAGAATTTTTAGATTTATTTTTTTTAAATGGCGAAAATTTTGAAAAAAATTATATTACGTGTTATCGATAAGTTTTCAATAAATAAAATTGAAGAGCACAATCTTAAACCTATCGTCTGTTCCAATCGAAAATGGACTAAATTTATGCTCATTTCAAGCAGCTAAAATCTCCCATTTTTAATGAGTAATTTTGTTCTTTGTTTAGTCAAAACATTACTAAAATAATGCACATTCCTGTAGTCATTTCATCAGTGAATGGTGATTTTCATTATTAGGTACCTCATTTTGATCGCAGGATTTCAATAGAATTAAGCGAAAAAGTATATTTTGGAAATGGGAATTTGAATTGAAAAATTGAGCATATTTAGTCCGTTCAATGAGTATAAACAACAGCAAGTGCTTATGTTTTTTTTTTTTTTTTTTTTTTTTTTTTTTTTTTTAAATGAAACGTTGGTTTGAAATTGTAATTGTTTTATCATACACAGAAAGACAAATTATTCAGGGTAATGTTGATTTGATATTAAACATGAAGATAGGTGTTGAATGACAAATTATTAAGAGATTTTTAATCATCTTTTTAATTTGATATATCATCATGTACCAGTCTACATTTCGAAGAAATAACGTGTAACCTTAGGTAATCTAGCTATACAGAAAAGAGTATTTACAAATCAAGATTCACATAGGTGTTTCCATTCAGTGGTCACTCCGTAGTCTGGTACTCGAGTTATCAATTTAGGTTAAAAACCAGAGTTGATATTTCGTGTAAGTTACAGCCATACCCACCAAATGGAACATCTAAATGCGAATAATTATACATATTGTTGATATTCGAACATATTCCTAAAAAATTTCTCATAAAAAAAAATGGCTATATTTCTTTTGTTACACGCTTGCTACATAGACAACGAATAAGTATCTGTACTGAATAAAAGAGTACCTATTGCAGTATTGCGACACATACATACGTATTTTTTACGACTGAAGAAATTACCACATATGCAGTTCACTTTCGATAACACCATTGTATCGTTTGAGTAGGTATACCGAAAGTTTTTTTATTTTCAAAAATCACTTATACAAATTGGTGACATTATCAGTCACCAGCATTTTACGTAAAACTCATATTTCTGTCTATTGTTTGAATAAATGGACACGATAACAAGAAAAACCTTTAAGTAGGTACATATTTATCGTTATAAATAAGTAGCTCAAGTAAACGAAACAACTTATAGTTATATGTCATGGACATTTGAGACACCTTTTAATTGTTTTCGCAACATGATTTTTTTTTATCGTTAATTTTTACAAACGTTAGACGTAAGTCTAAACATAAAAACGAATTATCTACACTTATTATGCCTATGTGTATGTAATCCTTGTAATTGGAAAAATACCTAAAATCTATTAGGTATTTTTTTTTTTTTTTTTTTTAAACAAAATTTCTGCAACTTGTACATCTATATCTATTGGCTACCTAACCTACCACTATTCACAGTGATGCTAACAGTATTTTCAATACTACGCAAAAGCAAGCTATAAAATAAAAAGCAATCGCCTCCCGAACTATATCAAATCAAATTTCCAACCGAAACTATCAGAAACAGATTGTGCAAGTATTTGAACGAATTTTACGCCTCGTTTTGAATACCTATTCTTCCCTAATTTGCCATAGAAACAGCTTTTGTTTCAATATTGAAACATAAAAGAAGGGTTGTTAATGCTATTTTTTTTCATTATTGCAACGATACAACGACCAATCATTTCCCAAGATATTGGTGTTAACATTAAGTTTATCCCTTTTCTTATAACGTTTAATATTTTCGTTCCGGTTGCTTGATTTTCAACATTTTTTTTTTTTTTTTTTTTTTTTTTCAAAACAAAATGTTGACGAGTGTTATTTGCGTGTTCTTGATCACAATACCTAACGCTAATAATTAATCAGTAGCATGCGAAAAAAAATCCGGCGACTTTGAAAACTTTTATGCGCAAATTGTACCCAAGTGCTTATCGGATTTCCGTAAAATTTAACTAGTGTAAATTTTTTTTTAACAGTAAACTATGTACGTATATCTAGCCAGTTAACGAGAATCTTTTTAAATTTGAGTTATTTGATATAATTTCAAACAATTATGACTTTTATAAACAATCTTGGTTGGTTTTTACTTTTTAGCAACGACAATGCATGCAGAATTGTAAAAGAAAAAAATTACTTTAATAGGTATTAACAAGATTAGCTGGTATTTGCGTGTATTTGAAAAAAATGAGTGAATATTTAATCGAACTTCAAATATATTTGTAATTAACACAATTTTTTGTAATGTTAGATACCTAGGTATCTTATACCATGATCTGTACGACAATGATTTGAAAATTTTCAAAAATTTTTGCATCAAGGATTAAGTATTTTTACAGGATAAAATTTTACTGCATGATCAACTGATAACATAAAAATAAATTTACTTTTCGTTTCATATTTCCGCTACGCCATGATTACGATTTTTTTTTTTTAAATATATTTAGTCATCGTGCAATTGCTTCCACTTGTATCCGTTTACTCAGAGCTGCTTTATCAAAATAAATGTAATTTTCCAATATTAAAAAACTTATCAAAAGGAAGTATTTTTTTTAAATAATTCGATCAGTAAAAAGTTTTAAAAATTTAATATCTCGAATCATATCCTTTCGCTCAAATTATAACATATGTTATTATGATCTAAAAAAAAAAAAAATAAATAAAATGTGACTGAGTTCTCGTGATAATATATGAAGAATCATAAAACGATTACGAAAAATTTTTCAACATTTCTCACTAAGCGAATTACATAATTAATTGGGTCTTCGTACCAAACCACATGTAGATTATATACTTAGTTATAATTTTGAGAAGAACGCGTTTGAAATGTATTGAAATAAATTCATACATATGCAAAAGAACCATGTTTCCCATAAAAAAAAAAAAAATTGTAAGAGAATTTTCAAAGACGAACAAACTAAATTTATTCACTACCTATTGAGAATAGAAGTAAAGAGATTTCTACGAAAAATAATACGATATTTTAGCTCAGTAAAAAAAGTAAATAAACAAAATTTTAAAACGTCATCGGATATATACCTACAATGCAGCTATATATAACAATTACAATTTTAGGAAAAAATATTCAAGTATGCTCAGAATTCATTATTACCTAATATTTATGCATAAAATTGATTTAGTTTTATCAAAATTTTCCATATCCAATTTCTCACCATGAAGACAGCAACGACTATAAAAATGTTTCCCACTTCAAATTCAGGCAGTTGATAATCATAAATTTTTATTTACAAAAACATCTACCGATAAAATTGTTTACAAAATTTAAGAATTTACGATTTTCGCTTCATTATTCTCATCACCAATTCATTGAGAAAAAAATCAACGAAATAATACAAACAAATTATTAAGCTACACGAATAAACCGTTGAAATAAATTTTTATCACGAAGGAATCACCGCCGAAATTTTCTCAATTATTTTTAAAGTCTCGAGAATTATTTTAATATTTTCGTAAACTTCTCGTTGAAAATAAAAACATTACAATACCGATGAAATTTTTTTTTTTTTTTAAATAAAAACTTTAACAAAACATTGCCATTAATGATGAAATAGAACTTAAAATCACGATAAATCATTCAAAATAATTTTATCGTTTAATTTTTAATATAAAATAGTTAAACTTTTGTACGAGATAATGATCGACGTAGAAAAAAATCTTACCGCATTGTGAAATCTTCAATTTTAGGCAGGAAAAAGCGGAAAATCTTCTTCGATTTCAGCGTTACATCAACAATAAATAAACATCAATGCGAATGCAAATTTGCATGAACTGAAGTTACATCAATACACGTGACCAAACAACACAACAATCTAAGTATTGCAGTAAAAAACACGTAAACCGTCTAACAAAATGCAATACGTTTTTTTTTTTTTTTATGATTAAGAAAATAATAACAATCGACGATACGAAAAAAAAAAAAAATCAAGAGTATAAACGAAGTCGAGAAAAAAATTTAAAAAATGAAAAAAAAATATCAAATTAACGATAGGAAAAAAATGAAATAAAACTAAAAAGTGTAAAATAGACGTAAAAACACGAAATACGCGTGTTTATTGTTAGTAAGGACGACGCGACCAATCGTATACATCACGAATAGAAATGTAACGTGTGACTAAGGCGTTTCGATATCGGTCTCTTTAGCGGAAACTTTGAAGCCGGGATATTGTTGTCTCTGTCTAGCCAACTTGAAAAGAAAACCTACTCCGGCGTGAGGCGCCATCTAGCGACCTTCGCGCCAACAACGTTTCCACCACTTGAACCAACTGGGAGTGGATTTAATTTTTGACGATAAAGAAACGCGTCCATTGTTTATTGTAAGTTAGACGAAGAAAGAATCTATCGAGAATATCGGAAGCGAGAAAAAAACGCGATAGAAGAAAACTGCGCAAGTTTGATCTTCGATGCGCAGTGTAGTTTTTTCACGTGATCGTATGTGTGTTCTGTGTACAGCAATGTTGTTCTCCTCCCGTCCCGCCGGTCGCCGTATTGTGTGTAAATTTTCTTGACATGTTTAACCCTTTTTGTTAGCGAAGTTCGTTTATCTGTCATTTTTCCGATTCTTTTCTATCTTCCCGGTTCCTTTTTTCGCTTCGTAGTAACTAACACCGCCGACCGCTACCTCCCTCCGCACCGGATCCCACACTGCTGCAGCCGTCATACGTTTTTCTTTCTTTTCCTCTTTCTACGCTGCTGGCTGCAGCAATCATTTTCTCTCTTTCGTATTTTCTATCACACGAGCTCGCTGCAAATTTCGCCAATTTTTCAAATTGAATTTTTTCGCTGAGTTATTCCGCTTACATATTATGTATATGTACGTAGCTCGCTTTGCGCGCATACGTACATACGAATACGATTTCGTTTTACTTTTTTCTGCTTCTTCTTCTTTTTCTTTTTTTCCCTCTTATCAGCAGTTGGCGTTCATTTTATTCGTAATTTTGAACGTAATGCAACGTTTAATCACGTTCGTATTGCGTGTATTTTCATCCATAAGCTATAGAATATTTTCCTATATCGCTTTATACCATATTTGGTAAAGCTCTTTGGATAATTTCTACATCGATCGAGGTCATTAACATGCGTATTTGTCATTTTGCAGACCGCTAAGAATTTAATCAATATTCATAATAGTGCAATCTGCAATGCAATTGGAAAAAAATCACAAAAATTTACTAGTAATAATAAAATACTGTTTCTTCAATAAAATATAAAAAAACCTGCGGTAGTTTGCCTGGTAGTAATTTTAATTCGTAATTGTAGAGGGTGGGTATATTACTCGGAGGAAGATGAGTTCCAACTACTTATTTCTACTTTCCATTAAAATATTAAAAGAAAGACCATTACATCAAATGCGAGCTTAGGCAGATGATTTTTATACAGGTTTATTTAATCATAAGTTTGAAAAAAATCAAAATATACATATTATTGAATGCCTTATTTTACTACAAAATTTACTCAATAAGGCATTTGTGCGATCCATAATCGTAGTCATACAAATGAAAAGTTTCTTATTCGTGTAAAATGCAATCAATAACAAAGCGGTACCTGTGTCATGAGGTGGAGAAAGGATAAAAAAATTACCACGTTGAGGAAATCTTTTTATTTTTTTAAGGGGTGAAATTACGCTGTACGAGCAAAATAAATACTCTGATAGTGAGAATATTGCCCACAAAGAATGAAAAACGGGTTCATTTAAAAAAATTTTTGAGCTGCGAAAATTGATTCCATTGTTTTTTTTTTTTAAACAAATTATCAAGTCCAAAAACCTTTCTAAAAGGTTTCCTCCTCTTTTCACGCTAACGGCCGGATATAATACGTAACTACCGATTGATTTATGACTCCGATATGTTTGGCTTGTAACTAAGCAAAGAACAAAAATCGCCAAAATATATGGTCACATCTTCAAGTGGTTCTTTTAAAATCTTTACCCCCTTCGCATTTTTCTGTCGGAAATTTTTTTTATGGTGCGCATTGTTATTATCAACTGTAAGCATTGAAACAGCATGAACAAAAGTAATTGCCTATTGCTCAGCGATAAAATTGTGCGAATATTCAAATTTTATCTTAGATACGAGAATTTAAATGTATTTATATCTATTCGTCTATTTATTCATTTCGATTTACACACTTCACAAAGAAATTTAACGACTCAAAAAATTTTCACATCCCTTCCTCGAGAAATTGTAGAAGTAAAACAAACCATAAAACATCTGATTTTATTCACACTGATTAAATACCTCCTTGCATTGAGTGAAAAAAATTTCTTGCAATTTTCAACCCGATCATTGAAAAAAAAATTATTCCTCAAAATTTCCAGCCGGACTGTTAAATAAAGTTTTTTTTTTTTTTGGTGCCGACATTGAAATATCTAATAAATGATAAAAAAAATAATTTTTCAACTGTAAGGCTGGAAATTCTCGGAAAACTACTTTAATTTGTTAGGAAGAATGCTAATAGAATAGGATAAAATTTTCAGCTGCTAAAGTTCATATCCGGTTTTCGGTAGCATTTTAAAAATCCTGGAGAAATTAAAATTTTTACTGGAGGCTCCAGAATGCTTTGAAAATGCGACAGATTGATGTGGCGAGGTAATTTCAGAAGGTATACTAATATTGTCGAAAAATGTTTCCGCATTTTCCAATTCTGAATTTTTCTATTTATTTGTTATTTTTTATAATTTTAAATGGACATAGAATAACTTTTATTAACTGTACGACTGGAAATTCCAGGAAAACTACTTTCGTCTGTAATAGAATGGATGCCAGTAAACTAGAATACAATTTTCAGCTGCCGAAGTTCATATCCAGCCGTTCGAGAGCATTTCAAAAATCGTGGAAAAATGAATGCTTTACTGGAGGCTTCAGAACGTTTGGAAAATTTGATATATTGAATCACGATCTTCAGATTAGGTAGTAATCAAGTTTTTGCTGTTTCAATTCATTCAATTTTTTTAATTTTTAATATACTCTTCGAAGTCTGCTGCATGACAGGAAAATATAATAGATCGATTCGCGTGGTCAATATTAAATAGCAAACCAATTTTCTCCATTTTAACTTCAATAGATCAAATTTTATGAAATATTTTATTTTTGATGTATGCATCAGCTATATATACAGTTAGAACAAATATTCAAAAATTCACCAAAAATCCAATAATGAACTTCAGCAGCTGAAAATTTGGTTAGGTGGGAGGGGGGGCCTTGATATGCGCTTTCCAATTAGCTAAGTTTCGTTCAAATCGGAATTGATTAGTTGAGAAGGCTGCCCTGCTAGATCTGACTGAAAGGACTTGAGGTATGAATGATTCATGGCGAAACAAATCGAATCACTGTTACAGAATATCACAACAATTGTGAGTACCCTCAAATCGAAATCGTATAACTTATGTAATTACCTATGCGATAAGATTGGGTTGAATTGTATATTTTACAAAATTATATCCACCTTACCGCGTTTCAATCCTTTCAAGAAATAAATAATCGTAGGAGCTGATCATCAGATCATATCGTGGCATGGAATACCTACATAGACTACAAGTACGTGGATACTCTTATTTACCGTATATCAACTAAATTCTGTATATAATAAATTGTATTACTAATTATCCGACCATTTGGAGATTCTTGAACTTACTTTACTCCAAGTCGAATATAGGTACAATCTATGTAGCCTACATGACTACTCCGCATCAAAATAAAAATAATTATACCGACTAATTTAAGCGTCACACAGGCAAGTAATGAAAAACGTGTTAAAATAATTTCGAAATAGGTCTGCCGTTAAATAACCAATTTCAGGAAATAATTTCTGGTAGCCGTTACATTGAAATATTATGGCGCCATTTAGAAAGTGAAAAAAAAAATTACAATCACAAATTCACCGCATCCAGAATCGACGGACAATCTACAAGTAAGTACGTATAATTTCATACTTGTATGCAAAACGAGGTAGTCTGGCCATCGCCATCTGTCAACAAGTTAAAATGACCATAACCCATAACGCATTGAATTATTTAATATATAAAAAAAAAAAAAAAAAAAAAAAAAAAAAAAAAAAAAAAAAAAAAGAAAAATGAACGAAAAAAAATTAAATCATACGTGTAAATGCTTCTTAATGGACAACGTTTCACTGAGAATTTGAATTATTTCGAATTAATTTAGAAATGATGAAAATTAATAAACGGTAGAAAGTCGTCCGGTGATATACTCGCTGCGTGAGAAATTCGTCAAATTTGCAAGTACATGCATAAATTGAAGTAAGTATATTAATTATAAGTACAGCCTACCTATTCTTATAATGTGTAAGTATGTTGGTAAAATTTTGTACAGATGTAGGTAATATCATACGAATGCTGACATTTCGGGTACCGATGTTTGAAAAAATTCATAATTTTTCGGCTCATTTTTCGTACTTCAAACGAAGTGAAATCACTACGAATATCTACACGCTTCGAGAAATACCTAATTCAACCGTGTTCAGTTTTACACCTACTTACATCGATACGTTTCCTCAAAAATCATCTTATCTTAATCAAGGTTTTCTTTTCTCATATTTTAGAATGTAAGTAGGTGTAGGTAGTAAGTAGCTAGGTACCACAAGTAATGCGATCAGCTTTACTTGTGGTACCTAGCTGAATATTTATCCAAACAATCGATAACAATTTAATTCGAATTTTCACTTTATACTTTTAATTGAAATATCAACAAAAGGTAGTCTATAAGTAGATAGTTAGGCGAGTATATTAAGGTACATTGTCTGATTTCACCAACTCTCCGATTACATCGATCCATTTTGTCCGTGATAATTGCATAAAATAACACATTAAATGAAATCGTTTTAAGTACATATACAAAAAGTATAAGTATGTAAATAACGGAATAGCAGATAATAACGTAAATAATAAAATGAAAATGCGATAATAAATTTTTTTTTTTTTTAAATTATAAAGTGGTAATTAGCCCGTTCTTTGTCCTCTTCACTGTGGTCGTATTTATTAAATTACTATTTTCCATCTTCGTACAGGTATAGGGAAATAAGAATCCAACCGGCAGAACTAATGTTTTCCATTATCATTTATTACTTTTTTTTTTTTTTTTTTTTTTTTTTTTTTCATATATGCAACTAATGTACCTGCTAACCGAACATATTAGATATACTGAGGCAAGCCAATTCTACAATTGCTGACCCACACCTTGTGTACAGACAAAGCCGCACAGTCTACATGGAAAATTGGAAATCTAAATATTTTCAATTCATCAGAGAATAAGTTATACAGTACGGTAGGTACGGGTATCAAGTCCAATTGAAAATACTTTAACCAGTTATTTGAAAAAAATAAATCAATACAAAAGACTTGATATTTATAGTATTTACTTTTTTTTAAATTCTGTTCTCGTTATTAGTTCTTCCAAGTCATGCAAATGGAAGATAGGCCTCGGATCTGGGTAAATGGACTGATGCTCCATGGCAGCTTTCAATTTTATCATTGTTTGTTGAATGAACTTCGAAGTGTAGAAACCATAGATATGGATAAAACAAAAATTTGGCAAGGGAGGCTTCAATACCTCTGTCTTATTTATTACTAAAAAACAAATGAAAGGTGTTTTTTTTTTGTTGACTTTCTTGCTTTCAACGCTTTTGTTCATAAATGAGGAGAAAATTTAATGCAAGAAAATCAGGAAAAAATGTTCGAGCGAAGCGAGGTCAAAAATTTTGCAAAATACTATTGGAATGATGGTTTGAAAAATGAGTATTTTATAACATCTCTGAACTGAAAAATTGTAATTTTTATGATTTTAGTTTTGCAAAATATTAATTTTTAGATTTTGATGAGAACATGGGGGGGGGGGGGCTAATTCAGCATTTGAGGGACCTGAGCCCTCCTATGTCCCTTTATCTCCGCCTATGGTAGACAAAAAGATGAACCCTTACATCTAGACCAAGAAAAATGAATAGTGACTTTCTTAGACATCCCTCGGACATTAAATAAAAAATATCGCATAGAAAATCAGAATAACATAAGATCAGAAATCCTTATAAATTTCCGAATTTGAAGCTAATTTCAGATTAAATTTTAATAATTTTATTTGTTTCAATTTTTCCATTTATTACTCTATTTTTAATGAAAATTCAATACAAATGTAACTGAAAATTAATTTGGATAAAAAAAAACGAATCAACCTTTTTTTCAAGAATTTTTACGGTAAAATAATCGTAAATTTGACTTATTCTCTAGATTTTTTTTCCTTGAAAGTTGGGCAAAGATCGGAAGTAAATATACTGTACGTAAATAGCAACTGAGTAAACGTTTTTCCGCGTCTTCTTCTAAAGGGAGAAGCACATTTTTGAAAAGACTTTTTGTTCAATACATTTCGTTGTCTTGTGAAAAAATTATTAAAAGTAAAAATCTTGGGAGAGAAGAAAACAAATGATAGTTTAGCCCTTTACATATTGAATTATCGCCTCCACCATTGCTGGAATTCTTTCTGCGTATGATGAATATCCAACAGATGACTGGAAAGTTTTTGAAACCAACTGAATTTTTAAACAATGTTCAGACATCATGAAAACAGATGAAAATAATGAAATTTTAGTAACATTTTGAAACGATTCTGTTAAAAACGTATATTTTTTCATAATTTTACCCTTTCTTCGCTCGGACATTCATACATTTCCATTTCACATCGAAAATCGAACTTTAAACCTACTCCCCCTCTCCCTCACCACAAAAACAGGTACCTACATTCTATTAATTTTTAAACAGCTCAAATGTAAGTATTCATTCCACTTTTTTTGTTTACTATTTTAAGGGCTGAGCTCTCACAAATCAAAGCACCGAGGATGTTAAAACGGCATCTCGTGAACAAATGCTACTCATTTGAGTATTCTACTTTCTGCAGATTATCATTGCGAACAGCAATTTGTAGGCCTACAATCAATTTTTTTCACTGTAATAACCCAACTTACTCACGTAAAGAAAAATATCTACTTATGTCTAACTAACCAATAAAAATAATATTCAATCTTAATTTTGTACAAAATTAAAAAAATATCCTTAGCACGTATAGGTAGGAAGCTGAGTACGTATACTGTAATACCGGTTCATGTGTATATTAATTTTTATAAAATCCCTTCATAAAAAGAACCACGTGCGCACACACGAAAATTCTCTATAGGTAATTTTAATAGAATATCAAGTGGAATGTCCTTATTACAATACGCACCTGTCATAGGAGGCAAGTAACACATTGCACCAAATTGCGCTAATAACACTCTTTTAATAATTTATTCAAGTTTTTGCTCGCGCTCTTTCCTTTTTTATACACATATATTTAAGAGGACATTGTTTAAAATGCATATACGTGAGTTTGATTTATACAGAAACAAAATAGCTATCTCGCTATAAGTTAATTTAAAATCATACGCAGGACATACTAGGAACAGGAACCAATACAATAGTAAGGAAATACTTATTGAAACGCCAACTATCTTCAAAACTATTCTTACGAAAAAAAAAAAAAAAAAAAAAAAAAAAAACTGTGTGTAAATATTCATTAACTTGCAAAATCCCAATTTATTTTTTCTAGGAATTGTTAAAATAAGCAGGTTTTTTAAAAATAATTTTTACAACGGATCTATAGAGGAGGTGAAAAATTAAAACGCCATAGAAGCGCGCCTGATTACAGTTCTGGCTTCCGTTATTGTAGATCAATACAATGATTTATTTTATAGGTACGACATTGAATTCAGATTCCATCATAAAAGCTGATAAAATTCTGATGAAATGGAATTCATACGAAACATGTTAATCATGGATGGTTGGTCACCGAAGCTGTACAAAAATGGCGTCGACAGGCTCCACAGAACATATTGCTAGTAATTACCACAATACCGGCGAACGGCTCCATATTTTCCGTTCGTTTAAAGTTCTTCTTTATCGGTCGAGTGAAGAAAGTCATTAATTAATGAAGCACTAATTTATAATTAAGCAATTCATGAGAAAATAAGTTTATTAATAATGTCGATGGCTTCTCAGTATAAACTATTCGGATACCATTGAACCGATGGGAAATAACGCAGTCAAATCTAACTTAGAGATATACGGTAAGACTATCATTTTGATATTATACAATGGAACATATACGCAAATAAGTAGGTGGTAGATAGCATTTGATGTATACGATAGGTGGTAAATGGCAAGGTTTAATTTTTACCTTTTTAATGACCACCTAAACGAGTTAAATGAACGAAGAAAAATATTATATTACTCGTCTATAAATACCTACAGCAATTCATCAATTAATGATAATTGTTAAAGTTGCGCTTAAATACAGCAATTAAAAATTATATGTACTCGTTATAATACCGCATAATTAAAGCAGTAAAGGTTGAACGGTTAACGCAGACCGAACAATAAGACCATTTTTTTTTCCTATACTTATACTTACGTAGGTCTAGGTACGTCTTCGTACACTCAAGTGGGAGATCCAACAAGATGACCGGGTGTAAGTTTGATTCTAATAATTTGCGTGAAAATTGTAAAAGAATATAATAATAATGAAACAGGTAGGTCTAGGTAGTGCATGATACATGCCTGTTCGTCTAATTCGCGCACGTGTACCGCCGTATCAGAGCCTTGGAGAGGGGAGAACAGCTGGCTGCAGTATATAATGTAGCCACAGGCCAACGGTGGCGATGATGTTGGGGGTGCAACAGAAAGAATCGAGCTAAAAAATATTGAAATTTGAAGAAATGAGAAACGTAGGTACCTATATATAAACCTTGCTTGCTGCTGATTCTGACGACGAGTGTCTCTCTACGGGCTGGCCTTATACCCCTGCACGTCGCTTGTTTAGGTTTCTATCAACTGACCAAATTATACGAGCTCCATGCATAGGTAATAGGTATTATGTACACGAATAGGCGACGTTGTCATATTGTTTAGTTCGACTGCTGGAAGGTTAAATCCGCCACAACGAAGATTAATGTTCCAAGTTAAGATATAAGAAGAATAAACAGTTCATCGAATGAAAACAATCGACACATTAGCTGGTGTCTGTCGTTGGTGCACCTGCAACACCAACGCCTTCATAGACTACATCATCACAACCTTTCGCATGCGATCGTTATTAACACTTAGGTTTGGTTACCTATATACTTAAACGATGACGATAAGAGTGTACCTAATGTTTTAGGAATAGGAATTATCTACAAGTTACGCAGACAAATTGTGGCGATGTCAATCACATCAGAACGACGAACGAATGTCTTTGACGATTTCGTTTTTTTAAGCATGAATATGGGAAGACAGGAAACCCAAACGTTAATTTTTGGATTTCCGTAGAACGTCCGTCCATCGATGTGGCAACGAACCTCATACTATAGGTACACCGGTTTCGATTGATAAATGCGTAGGAGCTCTGTCATCAAAATTGCCAGTGCTATCTTTTAACTACGATCAATAGGGAGGAAAAACAATTGGATTCTATAGTCTGTTTAGTTTCCGGTTCAATTTACATCGAAACGATAACATTTATTTCCGGCCTGGTTCGGTTCGTAACGACTGCTCTCCACTGGCAATTTGAAACAATGAAACTTGTTCGTTATTATTGAACCGTAAACTACGCAAGTTAAATTAAGGTCGTATCTCGTCTTTCTGTACGCAATTGGCATTTTCTGACATTGAGCCGAAAAAGAATTACCGCTTTCGGTACAGCGCAGCGCAGCATTTCGTAATCGAAGACGTAAGCCGCAGGTAAATATATCTACCAACGGAATAAGAATACATACATAAATTCTTCATCGCACCTAAAAGTAATAGAGTACACGATATTATGTTTTTGGGGTTCGTTTTATACGATATGTTCTGAGTATATTGCGTTGCGTCGGTGGCGCACCCGAGAGAAAAAAAATGAAGGTAGAATCTATAAGAAATACTCTCCCTTATCATGCTCATATTATATAGATTTTTCTTGACCTCAGAAAATTTTCAATTTTTCACTAAAAAATTAAAAAATTCAATAGTAATAGTTGATACTAGTAAATATAGAACTTAGCGTTATTTTAATCTCATAAACGATTATTTTGGTTTTTCTGGTCGACAATTTTTATAGCACAGGCTCCGAATCGCGTATCGTTTCAAAAATGCAAAAATACGTACAAAGTTGGGTTGCAATAAAATATTTGAGACACATTATCGAAAGCTCGAAAGCGGATCTCCCCCTACTCCAAAACTGCCATCATATTTTTGAGGTCGACTTGCAAGCTCGTTTCGAAGGCTCTCAAAGTTGTGAAAATCGCACCCCTACCTCATTTCACGATTGGCCTTATAACTCTTGATGGGGAGAGGATAGGAAGGTGTTTAATAGCTCAAATTACTCATAATGGATTACTTTTTCAATATCGATGAGTAAAGTTCCTTTTCAAATAATTTCCGTCAGATCAAGGGTTTCAAAAGTTAAAAATTCGAAAATTGTACCTCAAAACGTGAAAACTGAAACAAAAGTTCTCAAGTTCGTAATTACGCAATTGAAAAATGGTTCGAATAAAGAAGTTTCAGTTTTTTACTAGCGTTCTGAATAGTGCATTGAAGCGCAATGTGTATAGGAAAAAACACCAGTTAGTGAACGACAAACGAATTTTGTAATTTTGCATATTTACTACCAGGTCCGACAAAAAAATCACAGGAAAAAGCGTCGAATTTGCCCCAGTTTGTCAACTCTCCCCCTTCTCTATTCACAGTTTTTAGGTCAACCAAGGAGGCTGATATTGGTGTAATTTTCAGATAAATTGAACCTCCTGAACACGATAATGGAGTCAGATTCAGAACCATAGCGAAGGAGGTATGCGAGGGGGCTGAGTCATCCTCCTCAAAGTGAAAAAAATGCGAGTTATTCGGAAAAATTTGATGTTTGGTAAATTTTTAAAAAATGTTGGGAAGAGCTTTCTGTTCATATTTGCTAGAATTTTTGGCCTCGCTACGCTCGGGTTATATTTCGATGATTTACACGTTAAATTGTTTTTTTTAAGAAAATTATCAATATAACTCTCGGAATGACCTGACCTATCCCTAATTATGGTTAAATTATCATAATACCTCGAATGAATCTATTTTTCGTTATAAGGAAAGTATAGCATAGAAATCAAACAAGAAAACACGGTTTTTTGTGCCTGAAATCGCAGAAATGAAATAAACAGCACTTATACGTTTATAGCAGAAGAAAGCGAGGGCAAAAATTTTGAAAAAATTGAACTTCTTAACCATCACGTGGAGTATTTTTCAAAAATTTATTGAGTAAAATCAAGCTTATTAAGGGGTTAAGTTTGAAATTTGAAGTAAGTATGCATAGCATAAATATAATTTATTCAAGTTTTTCAAACGATGGAGGGGAGGGGAGTGTTCAGATACACCCCTACACAGTACTAAACGTAACGGCATGCGCCATGTTTAAATCGTCATTCTTTAGCGTGATTACTTTTTTCAAGTTTTACCAAAATCTGTTTCAATGTGCAGACGAAGATATATTTAAAAGGTTATAGCCAAGCTAGGTACGAGGAGGACGAATTCAATTTTTTAAAGGGCTATTTAGGCGCTAGTAAAATATGGGGGAGGAGAGTAGACCGGTGAAGAATGTACGGGGGGAGGGGAGTGCATTTTTCCTCAACGATTTTTCTAAAACTTGGTAGGAATATAAAGGTACGAGGGGGGGGGAGTGTTGTGGAATTTTATCAGATTTTTCGGACCCTAAATATGACTTTGAAATGGACTTAGGCTCGTAGGACTCCTTCCCGGAAAATCGAAAACATTTTTTAGAGTTATTAGGAATGTTTTACACATTACAGGCTAGGGAAGAGTGGGGGAAAATACTCCGAATTTTGACCATTTTTACTGAGGACATTTAATTTGAGTGGGAATGGCACCATACAAAATTTGAGCCACCCAGCTCAAGCCTATAACAAAGAAAACGAACTTAAATATTCCCCCTCTTGTAACATCCGTGATGTTTCACGTATTAAGGAATTATATGTACTATCATCTCAACGATTTCATTATTGAATAATTGAGCACAATATTACAATATGTGCTGAGACTGATATATACTCTTACTCTTACTATTATTCTTACAACCAAATAGATAGTTATGTAAGTACTATACTTCTATGCAATAAATTTGCACCATGAATACAATTAAATTAAAAACTTATCTTAATTTTCAGTTCTACGCAAAAAATAAATCGATATCATTTTTTTGGGGTACATTCAAACCTCGTGAAAACCGTTGTAATAGTTTTCAAAATGTAGGTAACGTTTAACTATACTGAACTAAAAACCATACAGCCACAAAGTCTTCGATAGTATACAACCATAACAACCAATTATGTAAGTTCATATGTATGTATATGTATTACAAGTGTACGAGTCTTCGTTTGATATATATTCTCATATTATTATATTAAGATGAATAGATAATAATCGAAGCACAGGTTGTTGCCAATTTTTTTCATAGCTCCACGAATAATGAGATACGTAAGTACCTGAATTTTTGATTCAGGTATAACCATCTTCTCTACTCTATTATACTTAAACGAATAATTTGACTATAAACAGACCAGCGCAATTTAAATTTAATCATGTTCGTGGTTTAAATAATGAGAAAAAGATACTATTTAAAGATTCCGTTACACAAATTTCATCGAATTAAAAATTTCTATCGTAGAAATTAAACGAACCTGTCAGTTTGTGAAACAGTTCTTTTCCAAAAAGGAAATAGTATTCGATTTCCGCAGGCACAGCAGGACTTCTGCAACATATGTTATATTTCAAATCGACCATGCATCGGAAAGTAAGTAATTGATTCAACGGTCGATATAGGTGGCGAATTAATGCAATTTTATGTGCACAATATAACATACATTTATATCCTCATCATAAGTATCATTTTGGAATTATTTTCTACCCTTGCCCTTCACTTCAGGTATTATAAGTATACCTACTGAAACTTAAAAAAAAAAAAAAAAAAAAAATACAGATATATGTATATGTATTATAATTTCGTATTCGTAGAAAATTATTACAGATATCAGAAAAGAGTGAGCAAACGTATCATAAATTACCTAGATACCTACATATTATAAACTACCCAAGTAAATGATATATACTTCGTATTTAGACAGCCAAAAAAATTTTTAAATTTGAATCAAACATCAATCATCTAAGAAAGAGACAAAGTTGTGAAAAAAGAACGCGATCTGACAGTTCATTAAATGAAAAAAATTTACTCAATAACGAATTCAAACGATTAAATATTTTTATTTAGTCGGTACCTTGGTACGCCGAAATTAATTAAATACTTGCTTTCAATTGTTTTATAAAATAAGGTAGATATTAATATTTAATAGCTGAGATATAAATATTAATAAAGAAGCATTTTTTCAAATAATAACACCGAACGGTTTAATTTATGACGCAGCACGAAATAATTAACGACAATAAAATGAATTTATAATTAATAATTAGAAGGTGTAGGCTCCATGTTTAGTTTACCTGATGCAGCGTTTGCTTTGTTGTCGGTTGTTGGCGTGTCCGAAACCAAACTATTTTTTTTTTTTATTTCACTTTTTTCCTCTCTTCATGAAGAAAGAACGCGTGCCGAAGGACTGTAGCACGCGTCAAACCAGGTTGTCTTCTGCATGATCGGTCAACACCAATGGGCGATGTTTTAATGTGAATTCATTATCATTATCTGGCTCATTATTTCGCGGCCATACCTACAGGTTCATCAAAAACGGATCATTCTGTTTCTCCTTGCCTTCCTCAATCTCGTATCTTTATTTAAAATGTATAGATAATTTGATTCTTTGATACGACACACGGTCACAAGTATTGGAAAATTAAAAAAAAAAAAAAAAAAATTAAAAAATAACTAAAAAAGACAAACAAGCCAGTTCACCTATTCTCTCTCTTTTTTTGGTTGAATAAAATTTGAAGAAATCGAAACCCTGTACTGAGTAATTCTTGAACTCCTCGAGCGTACTTATTATGATTTTTAACCCTGATAAAATATTTATTCAATTGTAGCCTACACATTCTGTACAATAGATGTAAAAAAAAAAAAAAAAAAACTCAAACGTATAAAATTACGTTTTTTTTTTTTTTTTTTTTTAATAGACAAAACGTAAGTCGAGTGATAAATTAACTGGGTAGCATACATTTTTGGTAGTCCTGTGTTGGTGGTGGCGGTATCCCTTATCAGTTTATATTACCTATTTGCACCTGTACATCGCGGTAAGCTCCTACAAACAGCGTTCGAACTACTCACTTACCGATCACCGTCACCGTCGTTTGAAATTCTTCGGAAGACTTTTGTTATTTCAAACAGATGTTTATCTCTTAATTTTATCATTTTCTGCGGTCATTCGTGCATAGCGTTGCACATGAAGTACATTGAGTTGTGAGGAAGTATTCTTGTTTTACTAGTAAATAGTCATACACGAACCAACATGTTGATATTGAATTGGAGGGAAAATTTTTAAAACTATTAAGTAACTACGAGTTCGCAAAAATCATTCGTTTTTCTTTTGTTGGAATAAATTATTTAAAAAAATTATTACTCGATGATTGTAACAAAAAAACTACGATGACAGAACGTTAAAATATCAGTCGATTCAATTAATCTTTTTTTTTTCTATTTAAATTGAACCAATTAGTATAATTGCTATCACAATTTCTTTCTTTTTTTTCCCCATTTTAAAAACTATCAAGCTGTCAGTTTACGTATTCAACGAATGGATCACACTTATATCGCTGAAATTCAAATAATTTCACAAGTTAGATGTGAAAAATCGTGATTAAATTGTAAGCCATCCGAATGCTGACAAATTAATACTTCAGATAATACAATTATTATACATACAATATACATCGAGAAAATAATTTTTAAAATATTCACATACCTACTCATGTAGTACCAACATGTATTGTAACGAAGAAAAAGTCCATCAAAGACATGTTAACGGATTTATGTATGCACAATGTACATGTATAGGTATGCGCATACAATACGTATAGACAAACGGGTATGTAGTTTACCGTAAAATTACATCTATTATATTCGTAATTCTCATTTATACGTTCTTTTTTTTTTTTTTTTTAAATCAACTCATACTACATAAGTGTTAGTACAAGTTTGAAATTAGTTTGTAGTGTAGAAGCGCTGATATGTCGATGTCGTCTGATATACTGATAGGTTTATAACATTGAAAATATTTTTCGAGCCTAACTTGTGTGAATAATATGCACAAGCACAGTCGATAAATAAACCCGAATCGTTAATCCGCGCAGATGCAATTTTATCAAACGCCTTAACGTTAATTTACCATACCACACGCTTTGTGGCTAAACTACCGATCGAAAACCTGCGGTAACATGTTTATTAAGAATTACAAACCAACCGCGTGTCGAAAACAAGTAAGCGAAGCCGCTTAGCACGTGCTTATTATTATCTCCTTATTCCGTTGATTATGATTATTTTTCACCAGTGGTTGGAGTTTGTTAATAGATTGACGAAAAAAAAATAATTCGACAAAAAAATATCGAGATGAAATTCTTCGCGAACAGGAGTGTAACCAAAAAGTAACGACTATAAAGAAAATATGGAAAAGCGCCTTAATTTTAAGCAAGGTAAAAAACTGAGCGAAGCAAAATTTAGAAATTGTAGTTCTGAAATGCTGAACCTATCATGTGGTCACTAATGCATTTACATATGTATTTATTTTGAAAATTCTTCTTACCTTTAAATGAAACGATGGGGTGAATTTCACTCCAGTGCACAACTTATGATAAATGTCTTTTTATTAGCACATGGCTAAGAGTACATTGGGGGCATTTAGTGCCACACTATTCAAGTAATAAAACTAGTAATTTTTGATCAGTAAATATTCGAAGGGAGCGGAGGGTATTACATTAACCCAGAAGTAAAAAATACCTCAAAGTAGTTTTTTTATTTTTTTCCCTTCATATGTGAGTACTACTAGAACTAGTAAAGAGTAACAAAAAATCTCACGCGAGCTTGATTCTTATTTGGAAATTTAAAGGAGTTATAAATAAATCAATTTTCATAAATTTTTTTTAATAATTCAATTTTATCACAGATTTGGCGGTGCCAAAGGCAAGATCAAATGATGATATGCAAAACAAGTTATGTACAGGTTTTGCTCACCTTTCATTTCGAAGGAGCTGGGAAAAAAACTTGGATTCAAAGGAAAATTATATATTTTAAAAAATTTTGCATTGCGTTTAGTCTCTTTAAAAACAAAAGGAAAAGCCAAAAGTGCGTATGAGTGGTTTTGCTCATAATCATACGTTCTAATCATTGGCACAGCTGAATTTTTTCCAAAAAAAATATTCTTCCATAATGTCATCTTCTGTTTGCTTACTGTTCGTTAGATGTTACTTGTCGGCTGGAAATGAAGTTACGGTTACGAGCACGAGTGTGGTAAAATTTTCTCCAGTGTGCCGAAATGTGATAAATTTAGTGATCACTTTAGCTTGAAAATGGCCCAAACCCGATCAAAATTCACGCAAAGCGGAAATCCTTATACAGGTGCTGTGAATTATATGTTTCAATATTTTCGAACTTCCCTAAAATTCATGCATATTTTATCCCCTTTTTTGAATGGGTGGGGTGGGGGGGAGGTAAGAGGTTCAAAGTTTGGCGTTTTGGCTATTATTACCCAAATAACACACTTACGAAAACAATTTTTAAACAAAAGTGGAGCATTAAAAAAGATTCATTCTTACATGTCTAAAAATTTTGAACATTAATGTCAATTGATGAGATTTGAAATCTGCTATTCCAGATTAATGAGAATTTCTAGTTTTTGAAATTAAATAAGGCCCGAAAAAGTGTGTTGAAATTTCAAAATTTTGCGAAATACACGCAAATAGGTGTCGGATTTGGTATATGAGTTTTCCAATACGTTGTTTTGGGATCTTGAAATTACTAAAGTCTAAAAAAATTCTGCACCTTGATAAATTGACACCAATGTCCAAAATTTGGCAAATTTTATATTTTGAACCTTCCCTTTAGAAGCCCAATTTGGGTCCAATGCTCAAATAGTTGTCAAAATCGAATTCTGCGACCACAAAAATTCCTGTAATAGACTCATTCAATTTTTGGCTCGTTGGAATTTATACTGAATTCGCGTAAACGAAAAGTATTTATTTCAATGGGAATTTTCCAGAGTCACTTCTTTTCATTTTCACTGTAGCTTCGTCTTACGACTACTCAGGAAAAAAGTAAAAAAACGAAAATATTTATCTATCAACACTCTACAACGTTTGTTTGAAGCAATTTTTCGAATTTTGTAGTATAATGGACTTATCGCTAGAGAAGGTTGCAACGTTTTGAAGAGCAATTCCCCCCTCCTCTCACCGCCACTTCAAGAACAGGGTTCAGTCCAACATTTCTATTATTTTACATAGCAGTGAAAATTAATATGCAAGAAAAATGCTATTTAGTGAATTAAGCAGATTTTTGAGGATTTTTCGCTTCAATTGGAGATTTTCAGAAATGTTTTTTTCTGAACACCCTAGCTTCTCCTCGCAATCTCCAGGAGAAAAAAGTTGAACAAGTAAAAATATTTATTTTTTAACGCTTTACAACTTTTGTTTCAACATTTTTTTTGTAAGTGCGTTATTTGCATCCGCTTGCTCCGCCCTCCCCGCCCTCAAGGGGGCAAAATATACATAGATTTTAAGGAAGTATGGAAATATCGCAATACATATTCCACGGTACCTATGCACAAAATTTCCGCTTTTCGTAAATTTCAATTGGGTTAAAACCTAGAAAGACTGCGCCAATTTTCAGAGTACTGGTCGAGATGAAAAATGAGATTTATGGATAAATTTTGGATAATTTTGAACAAAATTGCAAATAAATGGAGATAAATATCAATTTTAAAATTTTGTCCTTTTTAAAAAAAATTAATTAAATTTTCAAAATATGTCAAAAATTGGCAGCAAACAATTTCATTTCGAAAGCAACGAGATACACAGAACATATTTCCGCTTAAAAAAAAATTATCACGCAATAATTAAAATTTAAAAAAAGTGTAGGGCTTTTTTAATTTTTTATTACGATAGATTATTTTGTTTTTAAAAGTAGTTGAAAAAAACGTACAAATCAAACAGATGGGTTATCTAGTATGAATTTATAGAATCAAATCGTAAATGAATTTCGGGAAAAATACAGTAGCATCGAGCACACATACAATCAAAATAACCACAACCTTACACAAGGGTAATGAAGAATACACAATGCATGCATTTCGTAAGTAACACCATAACGTTGCATAGAAAAAATATTACTCGAGCGAATAACTAAAATAATTTGTTCAGTGTAACGTATTTGAAGTTGGCAACTACCAGATAGGTAGGTGGGTATGTTTATGTACCAATTTTTTTTTACAGATATGCAAAAAAAAATTCAAATTATTTTCGTTGAAAAAAATTTTACCTATCCAATTTAAGAAAATACGAAGGTAGCTTACCTAAATGAACTAATACATGCAGAATATGCTTATACATATTACACATATGAATGTATATGTATAGTGCATATATTGTGTCATATATCTAGCGAATAAAATTACTTAATAAAAGAATTGAACCAATTTTAAAATCATCATAAATTATCTCTGCATTGTGATTGTGAACTTTTTTTTTAAATACATACGTTGAATTACATTACATATTCATGCTCAGTTCATATACGCAAATGTATACGTACCTAATATACGTAATATTAGTAAAATATTAATACATTTTTCGAATTAAGATACATACGAATGCTTACGTAATACGTATATACAACACATTGATTGATACTCATGAGTATAATGCTATTAAAAAGGCCATTCGCGTGCCATTGCAGTAATTATTAAAATTGACCGATGCCGGCAATTTAAAACAAGATGCTATACTAATGAATATGGTAATTTATTCAAGAAAAAAAATTTACCATTTCAAGTTCTTCTTGTGATACAACAACCGTCGAATTAAATACTTATATACCTACCTACTTTGTAATAATAACGAGATAAATTCATGAAATAATTTTTTCAAATGAAACACTATCTATCCAATGAAACTAGGGGTAACGTGGTGGATTAGATAATATGTAATGTACCTACCTATCGTATAAAATTTTCGTATTATTGTATTTATTAAAATTCTAATAAACGTGTAAATTGGCCATACTAATACTAATTATCATAGTACTTTGGAATCACCTTGTGCAATGTACATTGTAGACTTTTCGTATCTAACAGTGGGTAGGTATATTGACAGGTGGTATTGGTTCGAAAAACAAGACACGCAAAGTGCTCAAAAATTCAATATTTTGTAATAGGTGAATACAGGTAATACGAAGATCTGTCATCGTACGTTTAGCACTGCAACCTATTCCAATAATTTTAACCCGATGTGTTATAGACTAACCTACTTATAATCTGGTCTAGTTATCGTACTATTTTTCGGCAGGTGTATAAATTTGTTTATGAAAACTTGCATGTAAATTTTTTATTGTTCGATAATAGGCTTTATTAACATTATATACTTACACGCGATATGGTAGGCGCATAGGTATACCAATACCTAGACCTATACAAGTATATATACAAACGATGATTATACGCGTTCTTTTTAACGGTCCGGCGCGACGTATACTTATGTTTGGATTAACTTTTAACAAGTAAAATGTCTTTCACGCTTATACTCGTAAGAAGCTAATTTATAATACGTACACCGATGGCATTTGCCATGATGGTCATCATTGGTCAAAGATACAACTTTAGGCCTACTGTGGTGGAAAACGAGACAAATTTCGATTGAATTTACGAATACACCGTGGGCATGTTAATTTATTTCTCCCAATAGATCAACATAAATTTGTTCACGGTAGAATTGGCTTTGAGCTCAACGTTTAACAATCAACACTCTTTGGTCGTTATCCCTTTCGGTGAAAATGGCCCAGTAACAAGAAATGTTAAATCACTACAGGGTTTCTTAAATATTTGCAGGTCGACGAGTCGCACCCTTCCCCTTGCTTATTAATGTAGAGCGAACGTGAAAACGAGCCGAAATTATTCTACCTATCTGTACACATGGAGGGGAAAAAAAGTAAAAATATTCGCTGTTCTCCTCCTTCTCCTCATCGTAAAGAAAAAAACATCAAAAGTTTGTTACGCTGTATATTTATCATACAATGTAAATAAACCACCCTTTTCGGTTTATTTCGTTACATGTAATAATCTCGTAATTCATAAAAAATATCATTTAGCTCTACCTACGAGGAGAATAATTTCATAAATTTGTTTTAATCGACATAGGTATGTTTTTTTTTTTTTTTTTTTTTTTAAATTTTTTTAATCGACATAGGTATGTTTTTTTTTTTTTTTTTTTTTTAAATATTTTTGCAGCTAAATTTATCACTTACTACATACCAAGACTAATCATAAAATTGCCGAGTATAGGGGCTACATTTAAGCAACTTATACTCATTTTAAACGATTTCTTGTCAAGTTCACATATTATAGATATGCATATGGCGAGGAAGTGTAATCCTACGTAGTAGGTAACATTAGAGCGACATTAACGAAGCTTCACTACTTTTAGATTACTTAATCAACATTTTTAGGAACCACTCGTTTGACTTTCATTCGGATAAAATTTCCTGCTTTTCATTAATTTTTATTGTTTTTCTTTATAGTTGTGTGTCGTTCAGAGTAATCGAATGCAATTACACCGATGCTGCCCTCAATAAGCTTTTGTCAATTGTAATGTTGTTCTTAGGTTTTATGGATACGAGTGAACTTTTTACCAGCCTAATAAAACATGAATGAAAAGTCACGTGGATGTTTAAGCCTATACTTAACATTGAAACAAAGCTAACTAGTAACGGATTTAAGCAGAAAATCGAATTTACAGGAAATAATTCCATAGCAAGCGGGAAATTTAGAAATGAATCCAATAGGCGTGTTACGGATTTATAAATTTTTTTTTTAGTAACTTCAGTAACGATTTTAGGTGAAAAAAGTAACCAAAAAGTAACCAACATTTTTTTAAAAGACACTCGAATACAGAACAAAAATTTTATGGAGTTTTTTGGTCTAATTTTCTATAGGTTTTATTGTTAATGAAAACCAGGATGTTTACCATCAATCGACCTCTATTACGAATACTAGAAAGTTGAAATTCGGTACGTAGATTGAATAGGGCTTTTAGTTGTATTTTTTTTGGCGATTTCAACTTTTCGACCCTGTTGCATCCTCTCACTGCTCGGAAAAAGAAGTTTTTTGGGTAGTTTTTCTTATTTTTCCAGTTTGTCCTTACCATATCATCTCTCCGAATTGAGCTAGAAGGTTTAAATGTGGTGTGTAGATTCAGTAAGACCCTTAAATTTGTTTTTTCAAAGGGAGGGAGGTAGGCAGGGTCGATTTTTCTTCCTTATTACACCTCTTCACAAGTAAGTCCAAAAAAGTATGTTTTTTGGACATTTGTGCTTATTTTTCGAGTTTGTCCTCTTCATATCTCTCTTCCAAATAGAGCTACATGGTTGAAATGTGATACATGGATACGGTATATGGATGAGGGGGAAGGAGAATATCAACAAAATCCGTTTTGGGGTCCTAGAAAACTATTACTACCATTTTTGGTCGGGTCAGACATTTATTTTAACTTTTTATCCCCCCCCCCCAGGAATCTCAGATAGATACTGACCAAAATCAATCAAATTTAGGGAATAGACTTTGATTAGCGGGCAATTTGATATTCTAGAGTGGGGATGACCTCGGGTCAAAATTCAGTTACGTCCAAATTTGGAGTACGAAGTGCTGAGGGGCTGAAATCGTAAAAATTGTTCCGTTTTAAGCTAATCCATAGAGAATCAAAAGTTGTGAAATACATCTAAGCATCAGCCTCTCAGGTCAATTTGAAGAAGAGATGAGGATTTCCCCCCTTTTTAACATTGTAAAAAAGCTGTTCCTCCCCCATCTCCCCTCAAAATTGAGCTAGAAAATTGAGATTTGATATGTAGACTAAGAAGGGACCGTAGCTTGATTGCACCCTTTTACAGGCCCAAAAATGTAGTTTTTTGAACGGTTTTTCTCATTTTTCAAATTTATTCCTCGCATAACTTCCTTCCAAATGGAGCTAGGAAGTTGGAATTTTGCTATGCGGACTTTGTAGAGGTCATAAATGTGCCTTCAGCGGGTTTTAACTTTTCAGACTCATGCATCCACTCACAGCTCTGAAAATGTAGTTTTTTGGTCGGTTTTTCAACTCCCCTCCATCAAATTGAACTGGGAAGTTGAAACTTGGTATGTAGATTAAGTATAGGTCCTAGATGTGCCTTTAGGGAGTCTTGGCTTTTCAGTCCCATTAACCCCCATCCCTCCACCCCTAGCACTGATCAGGTTGCAATTCAAATAATAAATTATACTACTTCACGAAAATCAGGCTGTTGTTTTTCTTATTTGATAGATTGGAAGAATGTGAATTCAGTTTGCGTACAATATTTTAATTATTATTACTTTTTTTTTTTTCAAGAAAAATGAGAAAAAAGTAATTTTTAGAAACCTTTTTGAGCAAATAGTAACAAAAAATAACTAACCCTATAACACGCCTGATCCAATCCAATGTACCTATATTATAAGATAGCAAAATTACCTAACTTACTAACATACAGAATACGTTCACGCGAATGAATTGAAGATGAAGCAATCGAAAACCTGCTGGCCTGCTGCAATGCTTTTTCCTCGTCGGTCGTCCTCAAGTATCAAACTATTGTTAACCTGTATCTACATCGATGATGATGGAATGTAATTCATTAGAAGTTTCGTCAGCAGCTCGAGTCTTGGAATGATTACATGTACCGAGTACCAACCAACGTGCGATTGTGTGTACAGATAAGTAGGTACAATGCAGTTTTTTTATAGGTACTTAGTTTTTTTTTTTTTTTTTTTTTTTTTTTTAAAAATTTCCCC
>FIZR01001861.1:0-12801 GCA_900060175.1 Ferrisia virgata
CTAATCTCGCGCATGCGCAGTAGAGTTTCTATTTTTGACGTGTAAAACAGTGCCTAAAAACGCGACAGAATTTTCTGTAGGATTGATTAGCAGTCCATTAGATGTAAGGTCGATGTATCAAAACAAAGGAAAAGATTTGGTAGTCTTATTCTTTGCTTTCAGTATTGAGGAGACAAAGAATTATGTAAAATAAAGTAGTTTATTGTAATTATTATTCCAATTATAATTTATATTGTTAGGTAAAGTATAGATTGGAAGTTTCCTTTTAATATTACTGCTTTTGACTCTTTTTAGAAAAAAGTGTTCATGAGACTTGGTGTGTCGTTTCCTTTTTGTAATTTTCCTTCGTCGAATTTTTGAATTTCGTTTTTGTAATTATCTTTATAGTTTATAGTTAATTTTAGCGTAAAAAATTTTTCCCTACGAAGAATTCAAATGATGAAAAAAAAAAAAAAAAAAAGTTGAAATTCCTATAATTCCACTGAGAATGAGATTACGCAATAGTTTCATTTGTCTTGGTATTAATGAAGTAATCAGACTAATCAATTTGCCATTGAAACGTAACACTTAAATACTAATTTTGTTTTCTTATTTATATTAAATTACGAAAAAAGCATGAAAAACTATAAAAAATTGAAGAAAAAAAACATAACGTTGGAGTTCTAAGTTCCGAGAAGGCGAACGAACACGTCCGAAACAAGCCGAGCATCCAATGCTCCGTTACGTTTTAACGTCAAGTATAAAAAGTCTAATAAAAAATTTGAATTCTGAAATCCAAGGATGAATCGTCCTCCTTACCTTCGTATAGCATTTGGTTGAAAATTTTCAATCGTTTCAGTTTTTCGTGGATAACTTTTGAAAAGTCTATCATTAGCTTTTTACTGAAAGTCTTTAAACTGGCTAGCAGTGCCCCCCGCACTCCATGGTCTGAACAGAAACCCTGAGGGTTACTTCTTAACGGGCGAAAAATGTGAAATATAAATGTATCAATTTTTTTTTCAAGTTCGTAATTTTCCATTTCATAACATTCGATATATTTTTTATCTCCCGTATAAATGTTACAAATTTTTAATCACGTTTTTTTTGTATTTGTTTGTCATATTTTACGAACCATTTCACCCCCTCTTGATTTTTATTCCAGACGTACTGGAGAGTATATTATACTGTGCTTTAGAGCAAACGGTGAATTTTTATGGTAATTAATTTTTTTCTATGAATTTTCAAAGTGAGCTGCAGGTTTTGGGAAAATAAAATTTTGAAAATGGCATGTTTCAGTTCCTTTGATTTTTGGGTATGCTAATCATTGTACGTGTAAGTTTCATGACTTGACCTATCAGTAGTATAAGTGAAGAAAAGTTGATGCAAAAAACCCAGTACATCAAAAATCACCATACTATGTCTGTCTTAGTTAAGAGAGGAAATTTGATAATGAAGTGTCAACATTCATGAGCAAGGAAATACATCAAGCTGCAATTAAAAAGCTATTTATATTTCATGTTTTTTTTTTTTTTTTTTTTTTTTGCTGTTGTATGTGTATCTGCCGTTTCCTTTCTCCCTTGTCACCAAACTTTTTATCAAATTTCCATGCTTAACAGTGATAGGGTATAGGTGGCTACAAACATTTCTTGTAGCTCCTTCAATTTTCAGGGTTGCCAAAAACTAAACAAAACGGTATAACTTTCGATGTTCTGTCGATTTCCACTCTACAATTGCTTATTTGAGGATTTTTAAAATTTAAGATGCGACAATAAACCTTTCAAATGCACAGTGCGATTAAAATTTAACATAATAAAATTTTATTCAGTTTTACGCCTACTAATTACCCATTCTGAAATTTGAAAATTCATTTTTAACCTAATTTTCTGGAAGCAGTTTTATCATTTCTTCAACTTTCAAGAGAGGCAATTTCTTCATAAAGCGTATTTTTTTATTGGTACCAAATTTTAGATCTTGACAACCTCTCACCAGGCAGGAAACACTAGACACCGTGTGTAGTTTACCAAAACCTAAAATATGAAATACTTACTATGATATTCATATTGGATGTACATTACCTCATTTTCATATTATAAAAGGCGAACGGCTGATGTACGCTCAGTTGGGTATTCAGAATTATTCAGTTTATCGCGTGAAGACGTATTAGCCGCCATGAAGGATTATCCGGAAGCCCAAGAAATTCTACAAACTCTTGGTAGAAAAAGACTGATGGAAGCTAAAAATATTACGAAAGGTAAATCAACTTTTATACAGTTTGTGTTGATTTTTTATTTGTAGGCAATTTATAATTTTTTCTTTTACATATGTATTGTATAAAAACGTGTGTAATAGCTTATTGAAAATTTAATTACGAATCTATTTAGAAAAATAAATTATACGACTCTTGGCTTGTACTTGTGAGAACATGAAAATAAGGATTCGTAGAGGTAGTTTTATCTCATTGTCTACGATTGAAAGCTTATATCGAATTATACAGACAGGTACTCAGACTACTTACCTATCCATCTACATACATACCTAATTAAGTATACCACTTTACCATTGTTCATACATATAAGCTGTTATATATATTTTTTTTTCAAGAAAAAATATGGCATTACTAAGTCCTTTGAAAACTTCCGGTAGTACACATTACGCCATAAATATTACCTTCCAAATTTAGAATAAATTTTACTTACCTACCTTACCTACATTAGATATACTAATGTTTTTTTTTTTTTTTTTTTTTTTCCCCTTTCATAGCTTATAATGAGCAACGTAAACAAGCCGAACTTAATGCGATGGTGGTAAATGCGGCTGCAGCAGCCGAACATAGAGCTAAGAACAAAATAGTTGGAAGAATTTGTAGCGATGTCAAAGGCTTAAAAAGCGTTTTACGAAAAAGTCGCCGTGGAACAAAGTAAACTGATTTGATTATCCGAATCCACCATTTCTATTTGTACCATGTTGCTAATGCTTTTACCAACTTGTTTCAGTAGTGAAGACAGTTTAGAACTTCAACCGTTAACGAGCATATCGGGTAAAACTGATAATCAGATGATGGTCGGTAATAAGGGTATGCTGTGTCGCATGCAAAAGGTGCTTAGTGAAGATAACGGTCAAGAAGACGACCATAACGGGCTAGGTGAACGTAGAATTAGCGCTGGATTCCCATTATTGAATAAACTGAAGACTTTAACCGATAAGCATCATCAACACCATCATCCAGCTCAAAGTACACCTTCTGATGCCGCAGAACAGGCTGATCAACCGAAAGAGGAACCAGAAATCGAACCTATAGGTGTTGGCTTACCTTTGATACAACGTTTATTATTGTTAAAACAAAGAGAAGACAATGAAGCGAAAACAACCACTGTTACAACAACAACAGTGCGTACTCAGCAATCTTCTTTCGTGACGACGCCGTGTAATAAAAAACCTAAGGTAGTGAAAAAGGAAGTAGCATTTGCCGAAGATTTAATACCGAAAGAAGAAGATAAAATAGTGCAACAATCAAGGCACGAAAAAAAATCCGAATTCATGAAACCGTGGTGTTTGCTTCGAAAAGCTACAATTAATCAAAACTGTAAAAATATCCATAGGCCAAATAAAACTTTCAAATACGAACAATTCCGATATCAAATGGAAAAAAATGACGACGATGGTAAACCTTCGAGTAGTAAAGATTCGTCGACGACTACCACGACGACGACTACAACGACCAAAAATACGCATCGGTGTTTAACGCGATTATATGGTAGCGGTATTAAAAATGCTCAAAGTTGCTTAGCTCAAAATTCTCAAACCTGCGACAATATGTTAGTAAACTTAACAATTTGTGATAATTCTAATAACTTGAATATTGTTACCAGCAGTAGAGACAGCGGCGAGCATAATTGCAATACCGATAACAATGATAGTAACAATAATCTAAGTAATAGTAGTAGTAGCGATACAGATAGCAAACGAAAATCGAGTTCGCAAAATCAACTAGTGGCCACTGGTAGCGCCATAAATATCTGCAGCACGACTGAAACTGGCTGCTCGGATACTCGAACAAGATTCTGTGTGCCGATGAATGCCAAATCTAGTAAAACGTATCAATCAGTCGACGATCTTTCACCCGAATATTCTGGACTACCGTTTGTTAAAAAGTTGAAAATATTAAACGAAAGACAAAAATTAGCCGAATTAGAAGAAAACGTTTTTATTCGCAGTTGTAGTTTGGATTTAAATAAAGGTACCAGATATGCCCATGCTAAAAACAGTTTCTCAAATTTAACGCGAAGTCTTTCCGAAGCAACGGCGATGGAGGTAGTTTTACGTTCCAGAAGATATCAGCAGCAATCACATCCAGTCAAAGAGAACCCGAACACATGTTCGTTACCGACTACGTTCCCGGAGCTTGATTTACCTTCCCCCGAAAGTTGTGAAACTTTAGAAAGACGAAAACTAAAGAGTATTCTCAAAAAGATATCATCCGGTAACTGTAAAATCAGTGATATACTTAGGCATCCGGAATTAAGAGACAATAATTCTGACAGTGTTGCGTTAAGCGAGTTAGAACTCATTAAAAAATTAATGAATGCTCAAACCGTTCAAGGATACGTAGCCAGGCATAGCACTCTTGAAAAAAGTATGACTTGTGATAGTTCATTACGATCTCCTCCGTCTACCGCTCAAACTGTCAAAAGCAACGATAGCAATGCATTCACTTTTGACGACACGTCGCTCATACCGATATCAGTCAGTTCACACGATGTGGATGTTAAAGAAGCTCAAAATTTTAATGAAATTAAGTTCTTGGAAAGAGATAACTCGCACTCGCCGTCCAGAAATCCAGATCTAATTCCAGACGTTTATGTATCTGATGAAAATCTCATGTCTCCAGTTCAGTTACCTGCTTTCGTATCTGAGCATTTATCAGCCAGCACCTCCAGCGATGGTGATGGTTACAGCCGCTTTCAGTGTACTTCATACAATAGAGATTTAGTGGTAAGACAGTTGATTTACTTTATACATGCAACGAAATTAATGTATTGCGAACGCGTTTTGTGGAACGATAATTACGAATTGTGAACCAATTTTATTTTTCATCTGTAGAGATGAAGATGAAGTTCTTTTCCATCTGTTTCCATCCCTGGCGATCGGGGCAGAAAATAATACTTGAACAATGTTAAAAATTCAAATTACGTACTCACGTTAGGATTTGAAAAAAAAGCATACAGTGTTTCCACCAAAAGAACAAAAATGTAACACTGAAGACACTGATTTGATACTTTTATTTTTTTTTTCAATTCCGAAGTCTTTTTATACTACTTTCGTTGCATTTTTATCATAAAATATCTCACAATGCAAAGATCGAATTACTCGTCTATTTTCGACCCTAGTATAATAATAGTTTATTACGTACATCTGTTTCAACTTTTACGTCATACAGCTAATGAAGAAGAATTTTATGCTTTTGTTTGTGTAGGAAGGGTTACAAAATAAATTCAAATCTCAAGTGAAGGAAATAGAACAAGAAGTTAGAAAAAGAGACATGTTAATCGAAGTTTTGCAAACGAGAATACAAGAATTACAGGTACCTATTCATTTTAATGCGTACATAGTACCTGTATTACTTAAGATATACGAAATATATAAATTATTACCGACGTAAATGGTTTTGTTGATATACCTATAAGATTTTTTTCAATATTTCATTAGCGCTTATTTATCAATATTTGTCGACCAAAAAAACAAGATTAGGAAATAATTCCATATGCTTAGAAAAATGAAACTGTATGCTTGCTTGTAGATAACATGTTAAAATTAGTAAAGTACTGTGCATTTTACAGAAACATCACGAGCAATGTTTACATGAAGACAGTTGTTCGGATGATACAGACTGTGATATTCAAGACCAACCATTTTTGGTAATCAAAACCATACACTTTAATTAAAATAATAATTTAATCATAAAAGATTTAAACACAAGCAAAATGCATCTCAATGTTACTATTGAATTACTTTGTGTTCTAAGTAGGATGTAGCCTATTCGCTTACTTTATTACTGATGTGTATTAAGACTCAACTGAAAGTACGTTTCTATTAATCTTTACCAACACTACTCATTTCAGAGAGGCGATTCAGTAGACACAGTGTTACTATCACCACCCCAAACGTCATACAGAAATCAAGAATATTTAAGCCATATCGAGCAACGTTTCCAGCCAAAAATATTGCTAGAAAATCGACGTTCTTGGGAAGATCGATCGGAAGAAGAGAATTTAGAGGTGCGCGAATTACCTAGTTCAATTACCCCGAGGCCCATGTGGAAAGACGATATAAGCATCGATATAGCTTCAGATGATGCCAGTACCAGTGCCAGCGAAACAGACGAATTATTCGCACATCTCGACGATGATTTGCATTTAACTAAACACGATCAAAACTGGGAAGTTCGTATGTTGGCTCGTGAACTAGAAAAAAGGGAGCACAAAGAATCGCAAGGTAACAAATTAAGGAGTGATAGCGGAGCACAAAAGACTCAATTATTAAATGTTAGATCGCTCGAGGAAAGATGTACGTTCAACGTAGCAACTCCGTCGCAACGAAGTGTATCTTCTGATAATATTTATACTTCGTCTGCGAGCTATTACACCACTAATGATGAACCGATATTTACTCATAGCGCATCTTATCAAACAACCACAACTTCTGTATCGCCGGACGTTGTACCCGTACCTATTGTTACTACCAGTGGTGTTAGTTCACAATCTTCTACTGGATCTTAATCGCCAAATATTTTGTATAATTTTTATAAAATTGCTCAAAATACTGTATATAGTATTGTTCGATTGTATAATGAAATTTTTTTAGCATGTTTCTTTTTTGTTTCGTTTTTATGATGTAATTTCTTTTAAATCGCATTTTGATACATGTGATTTTCTTTTTCTTTTTTTGTTCTTTCATGTACCTATGTAAAAGATATTTTTGAATGTTTTTCTTCATTATTTTTTTGTCTCTTATAATCTTAGTATGTATCACTTAATTTATCCGATTTTATACCTTGATGTTTTTTGTTTCGTTTTTAAATGCAAAAAAAGATCTTTTAAAATTTTTCTTTCTTAACGTGGTTTATTATTTTAAAATATATAAACATACTAAGTATTCAGATACATTTATTTTACAAACGAAGGATTATATTCAACTAATTTCAACTTGGATTTTATCAGCGATGTAGTTCGAACCATATTACAGCATAAACCCAATCATCTGGAAATAAAATAACTCATGTATTCTAGTCTTAAAATTCTTCCCGTCAATAAATGTTACCTATTGAAAATAAATTATTTCTTTTATCGTATTTTCATTTTCGCATTATTATTTCAGTAGATTTCTGATCGAATACAGACTGTCTAATTTTTCTCAATTTAAATAAACAAGTAGGTACATACATATGTACAAAAAAAGATTGGCGGCACTTCAATGTTACCATTTTAAATAGGTAAAATACGAAGGTAAAGTAATTAAACAATACTAATAAAATATATGATGCGATGTAAAGATAGTGAGAGTATTGTCCAAATAATTCATACCGAAAAAAAGTACTCACTATCCATGTTTCTTTTTCCCGTTTACAGGAGGATCCAAATATGTTTCAAAATATTTGTAATCAATGTACTTCAGAGTCCAGGTAATTGTCAGTATTACCATGCCGAAGTGTATTAATTGTCTGTCGTATTTACTCCATATAAAATTGTCTTCTTCCACATAAAACCTATTCTTGGCAGCTTGAACTTCCGTTCGGCGATCTTTATACTGGAGATCTTCCCAGGCTTCTTGAACCGATTTTCTTGCCAAAATTCTATCATAATCGGGAGCAAGCGCTCCGAATTCATTTCTTTCCCTTGAACCAAAAGTTCGAACAGTTCCATCTTTTTCAACTGTTGGTATTCCACTTTCTCTATCATACTGGAGACGAGATTTAACACTTCCTAATACATCGTACGCTTCAGTTATACTGCGAAACATTTTCAGTGAGTTTTCATCCTGCGCGACGTCAGGATGGTATACTTTGGAAAGCTTGAAATACGCATCTTTGATTTCGCTTTGACTAGCACTGGGTGGAACTCGAAGAATTTCATAGTAGGTTTTGTCTGTTGCTGCAGGGGAACTCAGGTGAAGAGTTCGACTGCTTAAAAGACTTCGAAGAGCGTATTTATTGAAACTTGACGCACTTACTTTTATTAAATTCATTGTGAACTATTTTGCATCACTTAGAGTTCAGGCATGTTAGTCTTAAACAAATTTTTCCATTTACTTCAACCACTATTATCAGATTATCAGCTACGATCAATTCAATTCAACAGCAGAACAATATCACTACAATGTCATCAACGCTTCTTAGTCAGGTCAGTTAATAATGAATGAAAAATATTTTTACATTAGCAATTAGCGCAGTCTAGCGATATAAAAATTGGTTAAAATTGGTTGTAGTGCTTGCTCTGTGCGCCTGGCCACTATTGAAAACTCGATGGCTCGATCAGCTCGATCAGCTCGATCAGCTCGATCAATAGAATACGGAAACTGGAAAGCTCAAAATTCTTGAAATTCGAAAGTTAATCATAGCTTATGAAGAGCTTATCACAAATGATCAACAATAACATCATCGAGTGACGAGTGTTGTCATTCTCTCTTTATCCATTTGGATTAGTCACTAATATTTGATATACGTGTTGAAGTTCTGATGATCTATTTTAGTTCGAATTTTTTGTAATGTTTGATTGATCATCAAGTTCACTTTTGAAATTTAATAATCTTTCCTGTATAAAATTTACTATGCCGGTAAGACTGTGAAATATTTGGGCTATGACTGACCACAATTATTAAATAAATCAGTTTTCTTACTACCGTGTTTTTTTCTGCAATATTTATATTTCTTTGTCATAGGCATACCATTCCACCATTACTGATTACGAGCAGGTATTTGGCAATATTGCTGTATTACCGTTGAAAACCAAATATAGAGGTCCAGCCCCCTTGACAACAGACGATGAAGCAGCGGATATTATTGATGAAGCTTTATATTACTTTAAATCGAACGTATTTTTTCGTACATACGAAATTAAGGTAAGTTTTGAGTTGTACAAAATGTACATATCTACACCTTTGGTGTGAACCGTCATGACTGATATTCTTTTTCTCCGCAGAATGAAGCCGATCGGGTATTAATTTATATTACATTATTTATCACCGAGTGTCTAAAAAAACTTCAAAAATGTGCCACTAAAGCTCAAGCGCTTCAAGAAATGCATACGCTAGGCGTTTCAAAATTCGACATTCCGGGTGATATTGGATTTCCTTTGAATTCAGTGTATGCAAGACCAACTAATGCTTCTGAAGCGGGTACGTAATTCAGCGTCGTAGCCAAGTTGTAGTTTTTGATCATATGTCTTAATTTTGTATTTTTACTCAGATGTTATGAGACAGTATTTGCAACAAATAAGACAAGAAACTTGTTTACGAGTTGCCAACAAAGTTTTTCCAACTAACGATGCGAAGCCTTCTAAATGGTGGCTATGCTTTGCCAAAAAGAAGTTCATGGATAAATCTTTGTCAGCTCCTGGTCAATAATGTTTGTTCATTTCATAGTTAACAATTTTTTTTTAATATTTTATTCTTTTATTGCATTTAATCTACTCGTTTATTTTTTAAATATCAAGTTTAAATAAATATTTTATTCTGTGCATGTCATCTTTTTTGTCCTAATTATACTCCAACTTTCGTCGTTGTTCACGATTTATTCGGTTACAAAACGTTCAGTGAGTGATCAAGTACAACTGATTTGTTCATATTATAAGCACACTATTAGGCTAAACGCGTTCGATGTGGTAGAATTTTTATGCCATTTCTTCAGAACTTCTTCAACATTGTAATCGTTTCATCATTCATCGAATATTATGAAATGCACTTCTTGAATGTAATCGAATACCATAAGCCACTGTTTAACAGTAGTATATGAAATACATGATTCTGACCCACATTTTATTCCTTCGGATTTTTAACCAAATTCATCTTGTATTCATCTATTCAACAACCATTAAAAATAATTTCAGTCTTCTAACCGTATTTATTTTATTTTTGTCCCTTCAACAATCGATTAAAAGTTTTATCAGTTCATTATCCAGGAAAATCCAAGAAGCAATTTCAACGACATAATTTATTTTTCAGTAGATTCAGCGTCTATATTTTCACTTCATTCAACCATTTGATAACCCAGATTTTTATGAAAAATTCAACAAAAATCAACACTTACATTTATATCTAAAACTGCTCTTACATGAGCACTTGAACCTTGATCTTAGGTAGTAAGGTGTTAATTACTCTTTGTTCATCAAAGAGAAATAAGTAGTTACACTACACTTATATAATTTTTATTTTTAATTTTGAAAATTCAAAGAGTAATTAACACCTTACCACCGAAGATCAAGGTTGTGTTGAAGGAACGAAAATAAAATAAATACAGTTAGGAAACTGAAATTATTTTCAATGGTTGTTGAATAGACGAATGCAAGATGAATTTGGTTAAAAATCCGTATACTACTTTTAACAAAATAAAAATACGCAGGTTCTTAAGCTTTTATTTGTTTACGATACGTCAGGACTAACTATAATGTTCACATTTCAGTCATTTAATCATTCGCGGATGTCTCTTTCATCCTATAATTCATCTGAGATATGCGGCAGTGAGAAAAATTACTGATTAATCAATTCTTGAAAGTCAGAGTGAATTATAGAATTTGAAACAGAGGATAAAACCATAACAGCACATCGGCGAAAAATTAACGTACTATTTTAGAATTTAGATGATACAAACAAGTGTCAAAAAATCTAAATAAAAAAAAACAAGTTGAATACTTGGAAATTAGTAAAACCTGTTCAAAGTATCATTATGCAACGTTAAAAATTATACAAAAAGAACCATGTTGATAAAAAATTCGTTTTAGTCCCGGTATCGCTAACACTCTCGAATTTTAACGCGTTCCCAAAAAAATTCCATCTAAAATGGTAACGAAACGATTTTCTCAATCTAATAGAGTAAAAAAAAAATATGATGAACTATTTGAACAGGTTTTCCCTTTGAACAATCAACAATTGCATAAAAATTTCAACATGAAGAAATATTAACACAAAACACAATCACAATTTAAAAAAAGGTTCCTATTATGTACCCTTTTTCGATTTAAATCAATTTAGAGGAATTTTATCAATTTAAACAGATACAAGAAATTTTCAATTTTGAAAAAAAAGTAAATATTAAAAAAAATAATAATCTTAAAACGATTAAACTAAATCAATTCGAATATAAGTATAAGATACAAAGGAACCAGCATCCGGTTAGAATAAAGTTAACCTGATGACAAATCAAACATCGTGAATAGTTTCTTGGAGAATAAAAAAAACGATTCTTTCCCCGAATGAATATAAGGTTAGAATTTATATTTTAGCCATATTTTTGTAATATAATTTCGTTGTAGACTCCAAAAATACGCCATTACGTAAATTTTAAAATATTAATAAGTTATAAATTTTTAAGCACATTTAGTACGTTTATCTAAAAAATTAATTTCAATTTCCCTATTTTCATGACTTAAAATTGCAAGATTTTCATATTCTTTCAAAACAGAATTTGCAGAAATAAACGATTCGGTAATTTAATTATTTTACCAAAACTTCATAAATTAAAAATCGTATAAAAATCATTATTTTGTGATTCAGGCATAATTCATTTCTGAATATCAAAGAGACGTTTAATAGGCATTTAATTGAAATTTTCTGTATCCAGGCCACTAACACGATAAGTAGAAATGTCTGGGCGGTATCGTATACTCAGATTCAAGCTGTATATTAAAATAACTTACATCTATACTATATAATCGCCATGTAATACGCCCCGGTTCTATAGAACTATTTTTTAATCATTCGACGACGTATAAAAAAAGGTTCAAATAACCACAGTAATGATATAAAACATATCACACCATTGGTATTGCTTTTTAGCGCGATGCAAATATACCGAAAACACGTACAAATGCAAATAATATGATAAGACATACTACGTGTCCGAAAACAAAATCAAAAAAACTCTTAGACGTACAACCAATCGTAGATAAATCTCATAACAAAAATTCAGGATCTTGATCAGAACATTTGATCTCATTTCTACGCGCCTAAATTTCACACAAATACAAAAACCTCCTCTACTCGACCCGGCCTGCCAAAGGTCTCGTCTTGAAATGTTAAAATAAATCTGTTCTTACATTCATATACAAAACACAAACATAACGTATCTTTACGTTAGGTATTGTACATACGAACAAAATCAAAACAAAATTGGCAAAAAAATGGGAATAGAAAACAAAACAAGAAAATATTCGTAAACACATTCCAAAAAAGAGGAAAAATTTAACACCACTAAGCAGAATGATTTCGCATTATATCGTTATCGCGATCTTGGTCGTAACGACGTTCTTTGCGAATAAGAAACAAAATTATTGGTAGGGGGAAAACAGTTTGAATCTTATATTTAACCTCGTCTAGAAAAACCGAAAATTCAACTTTTTACAAATACAAGAGGGAAAAACACATTTTCAAATTCAGTATTCGTATAACTTTTACACGCACATAAATATGAAAAAACAAAAGGAATAAAACAAGCAAAAATTTTCATGTCAGTTGCAAATTTTCAGTTTTTTTCGTCGCTGATGAGCGATGGATTATATCGATATTTTTCTTTTTTCACAACTTTTTTTTTTTTTTTTTTTTTTTATTTGTTTT
>FIZR01001862.1:0-14952 GCA_900060175.1 Ferrisia virgata
TAACATCGAAAGATGTTTAATAGCGCATTCTGGAAAAATCGTCAACAGTGTGACGTCATCATTGGACGAATTTTGATGGCCTGGAATGACATCAGTGGACTTATTTTATGAAGGAAAGATTTTATGATTTCAAGTTGAAATGTTGAGGAAAATTAGAGATGTTTAAAGTTGATCCGTCAACGGTGAACCTTGACCTTGAATTTATTTCATAATTTTGAGTTGAAATGTCGTCATTGGTTGGACCCCCCCCCCTCCACAGTTGAGCTTGACCCTGAATTGATTTTAAGTTGAAAAATCTAGGAGAATTAGTTGACCTTTACTCTGATGGATTTTATGACTATAAGTTGAAATGTTGAGGAAAGTTGAAGTTCTTTAAAGTTGATCTATAAACAGTTGACCTTGACCCTGGATTGTTTTAATGACTTTTAAGTCGAAATGTTGAGAAAAATATGTTGACTCTGATCCTGGTTGATTTTATGATTTCAAGTTTTTATGTTGAGGAAAATGACAGATGTTTAATAGCGCATTCCACAGTTTACCTGTCAGGTTTACCCATCAACAGTAGACTTTGACCCTAGTTGATTTCATTATTTCAAGTTGAAATGTTGAGAAAGTGTGGCGAAAATTAATTGTTGAGAAACAGTGAATATAAAAGCTGAATTTATACCGACAACGTAGAAAGTATCTGAACTTACATTCTTTTGATGTTCACCCTTTGCCTACGAAGAATACTAAGTATTTTCAATGTTCTCATTATAATGATCTTTTTCGAAGGGTTATCGCTAATGAGCTTTTAAAAGCTTCTAACGATTCGATGATTGAAATGAACGTTTTAAAGAAATGTAATATTTAAATTATCGTATTCGTATAACGTCTCAGTCCTATTCCATTGGTTAATGTGAATTTCTTATTCCCTTTTAAATTTGTTCGTATTCGTTTTAATAAAGTTTACTTTCCACGATGGAAATTTTCATTTCGAAAATGATAGAATTTTATAGGATTGAAGACGTTTTGAATTTCTTGAATTTTTCAGCGTTCCTTTCATGACGCAGGAAATTGTTTACAACATTTTCATTGGTTGCTAGGGGCGGTATCTATCAACCAATCGAAATAAAGAAGGAAATGGAAATCTAATATTTTTTCAATATTACTTTTGATCCTTGATGTTTTCTTACATTCCCTAGCTCAGGACTTGAAAATTGTTTGCCCTAATGATAGGTATAGTTTTTCATGCGTAATTTAGTCCAAAAAATTATCATTCGTTTGACCTCTAAAAATTCCACTCAAATTGATAGATACCTACCTAATTTTGTATCATAATCGTTTTGTTTTTCTTCATTTTTTCAACTTAGGATGGAAATGTGAATTCGATTAGCTTTTATTACTTACAGTGAAAAAATAGATCATGAAAATTTTTTAATGGTTACCATGGGCGATAGGACGGCAACACAAGGCTACTATGGAAATTTTGAAAAAATTGCAGGGTCACATTTCGAACATGTTGATTTGCAATTATTGTAGAAAAACGAGTCGACGATGTATTGAAAAGCGAAAAGAAAATGTTTACTTGAAATATTCCCCACTAATTCTAATATCTGAATCAAGCTAGGTTGGGCTAAGTTTTTCATTTTACACAAAAAAATCGAAATGTAATGGTAAATAAATGTAATTGATCTTGGTTCAAAGTTCGGTCATGTTCCAAATTCGTGTAGGAGTTGCCGAGGGAGGGAAAGGGTACAAGGTTTTTCCCTATTTTTGATTTTGGAAGAAGTTTGTGTGGCGCGGCGTCTCTTTCTCTTTCCTTTTTCCTCTTCCCCCTCATTAAACTACCGGCTTTGAAATTTTGCATATACATTTAGTAGATGTCTTTTAAATGTTCCTGGGAGGGGATAACTTTTTAGCGTGAGTGGCGTAGCCAAGGAGAGTGAAATTTTGTGGCTTTGAACTCCCCTCCCCCCTTGTGGTTGAAAAGCTTGAAAAATTTTTACATTTAATTTATATGCTTTTTTTTACCACCTTAAAACTCGTGAAAGTGCATTATTTCAAACTTTCTTCCTTACTTTGTTCGTGCTTCCTTACCAGTTTATTAATTTTTATAAATTCAGACCAAAAATATATTTCACAGAGAAGTGAGACACCCCCTCCCCTTTGAGCCATTCCTGACTACGTCACTGCTCAGTGTCATACTAAAGCCAAAAAAATTACTGTTGAACTATTCGAAGGTTTTCTTACTTTTCTCTCACCTGTCACCCCCCCCCCAGGAATTTAGAATTAAAATTTGGTATGGGTTCTAGATGCTTTTTTTTTGGTTTCGATTTTTCAGCTTCACTGCAACTTCTTTCAACGTAAGGAAATTTCATTTGTGGCACATTTCGCGATAAAGGGGCTTAGAGTGAAAAACCAAAGTTTTCAGAAGAGCCAAAAAACTAAAATTGGTTGAAAAAAATCATTATTTTTTTTTTATTCTTTGAATCTTTTTCTATCCAACACTATTGTATTTTTTACGAGGGTGTAAAAAAAAATTTTTGTAGAGAACTAATCAAACTAAAAATTGTTGAAAAATATTTTTTTTTTAGACATTTTTTTATACTTTGCGCCTTTTTCTGTCCAACGCCAATTTTATTGGTTTTCCGATTACGTAATTTCAAATGAGAATAATTCCGCAACAATTTTTTTTTTAAATTTTTATCGAATTGGAATTTGTTTATTTTTTTACTCCAGATGATCATTCGTGGCAATTTTTGACCTTTGATCAGTATTTCTTTTGTATGGACATTAAAAAAAAAGTAATTTTTTATGTTTTTCGTCAATTATTCGAAAAACTACGAGAGAAATTACCTCCCCCCTCCCCAGCACAAGTTTTCAATTTTAATCGTCATAGTCGAGTTTTTACAGAGTATTCAAGAAAAATAGCCCTTTATATTTTTTCGAAATGAAATCGTTTTTTTTTTCGAAAAATTTTTATTTAAATGGCCATGACTATGGCATATCTTTTTTAGGCTATTCTGTTTCAAAGGCTGCGACTAATGAGTGTTTCAAGGTTTCTATAACGATCCCATGGTATGGTTTCAAAAAAATGAAATGTAAAATTCAAAGTGTCTTAATCGTATAGTACCTTTACGCGTCACCCCATTTCTATCTTTCTTAGACGATTCTAGACTTGCTTATTTAATATCCTTACTGACCCATATTCAACCCTCATTTCGGTTCGTTTTTATAGGTACAGTTAATCTACTTACACGAATTTCAAATGACACGTATGTGAAAAAACATTTTGAATTTTTCGAAAATTTTTAACGTCTTTTCATAGCTACGAATGGAAAATTGTGGTACGTAAATATTTGATAGGTTGCTAAGGGCGACGTCTTATGTAGTTACCGTATTGGGTTGTAATTTTATGAGAGGTATTTTATCAACCAATAGAAACGAAGTACTGTTTACCAGGTGAATCTGAAAATAGGCGTAGAATATATTTCAATTCTTTAGCTCTGTATTTGGAATTTATGGTTCAAGCTATTGATAATGTATTTGTTTTTGAAACTACATCGATGGAATTTTTGGGATACAGTCGGAGTTTTCCCATAACTTCACATCCAAAGAAGGTTGTGGTAATCCTGAATAAAATCGTCAAAAAATGAACTTCGTAGATCGAGTTATTTCTGAGTAAATGGAGCCCAAAGCAGGAATCCGGTTTATCCATGTATAAATGTTATATTTTTTTTCATCTCTCCAAAACTTTTTTTTTTCAATTTCTAAAATTTTACTTTCAGATTTATACCCGCGTAATATTTTTTTTCTGCATGGTCTGTAGGCATTTTTTGGACTAAAATATCAAGTTGCCTATTCGTAAATTAATTGGAATTTCTCAATTTTTTTTTAAATTTGTTTTCATCAAAATTTTTTATTTTTTCATTTTTCCATCACTTGAAAATGGATTTTCTACTACTGTATGCATTCAGCTAGAAAATTTTTCAACCTACCCTCCCCCTACCTCTTAAATTATAAAAGTATCCATTTTTATAACATCTTTTTTAACGTTAAGCGATTTAAAATGACTCAAAGTTGCTTATTGAAGCTTTTTTTGTAGAAATCATGAAATTATTTCCACTACTAATTTTTCAAGCTTAAATCCTCAGTTGCCCGTCCTTAAATGATGATTTTTCTTCATTGTGGAAAACTTTGACTAAAAATAGTTGAAATAACCTTCTTGGAACCTAAAACGCAAACTATATTCTTGATTCCATTTCATATGTAATAGGCTGGGCTTCCTTTTGGAAAATCAGAGTGAAAATAATGGAAAAGTGTCAATCCGATTCAATTATGCATTTGGTAGATTTACGGGGTGTTGGCTTTTTTTTTTTTGAAATTTGCGGTGTGATCACGATAGTTGCAAAATGACCCCCAACGTGTTTTGTTTCAACTTGTAAAATTGATCCAAAGTTCAAAAATTTTTTTTTAAATGGAATCATTGTACTTGTTTGAACTTAAATTGATCATTGCCGGCTTGTTTTCATCATTATTCCACTTTTCACAGATTTTTTTAAAAATTAATTTTCGGAGGTTTTCAAAATTTTCTGAAAAATTACGAAGAGAATTTTTTTTTTGAGAAATGCCCTCCTAAAATGGTTGTAGGATATCGATTTTAGATGATTAAGCGTAAGGTTTTTAGTTTTATTCACAATTGACGTTTTTTCTGGAGTGTTTGAAGGGTGGTTTTCTCGTGCTTTTTCAAGAACTTTTCCACATTATTTAAGATTTTTTGACCTGTAAATTCTTGGTGAAATGGATCTTGCACATTTACCTTCGTTCATTTGAGCACCCCCTCCCTCCCCTTCCACTTTTATCTTGGTTCAAAAAAATGAAAAAAATGAAAAATTGCTTTTGAGCGTCAAAAAATTTATGAAATATGTCTCATTCGATGAAATTTTTTTGCGAGAAATGATTTTTTCAATTTTTAACAAATTGATTGAAATGCATGAAGAAAGCCCTTTTTTGAGTGCGACTCCTGACAAATCGAGCATAAAGGATAAAATTGATGTCACGCATCCACTTCGGAGGGGCGTTCCCCATAAAAATCTCTTCGTGGTTTTTAAGAAAATCGTGAAAAAACTCAAATTTGGCATTTTTTAAAAAATACTCAAAAAATAAGAGATAATGATGGAAACGTATCGCCAATGATCATTTCAGGTTCAAATCTGTATGTATAATAATTCCATTCTTGGAGAAAATCTTCAATTTTTTTTCTAATGCTTCGAAGATTTTTGTACTTCGAGTCGGTTTTGAAAAATGGAAAAATTGAATTGCAAGGCTGAAATGTTTGTCACATTTTTAGGCCATTACGATTGAAAGTTGTGAAAAAGCAGTGAAATTAGGTTATAAATTATTCGAAGGTAGTTGAAAAATGAAAAATAACGATTGATGAGTCGTTTAATGTGTTTAGTTTTTAATCAACTCGAGACTCCAAAATTGTTCACCCTTACTTTTGGCATTATGCATCCCAAAAGCGAAGCACGCAAAAGGGTTTAATCCTCTAGAGGGATTCTTTTCAATGTGAAATTATTTTTCAATAAAACTGTAGAACTTGAAGATGGACTTGAGCTGCTTGGGTGTCTAATTTTGCACGATTTACCCCATTTGATATCTCCGAAAATTTCCATTTTCACTTAGCTAAGGTCTGGCCTCAAATTTTTCAAAAATATTCCAACATTTCTTCTCCTCTCTCCCCCCTCACTCCGCCCAAAGTCGTACTGACGTTGAGAAACATTTTTTTACCAGCACGATTTACCCTGTTTGATATTTGTAAGGCTGCTTGGGTGTCTAATTTTGCACGATTTACCCCATTTGATATCTCCAAAAATTTCCGTTTTCACTTAGCTAAGGTCTGGCTTCAAATTTTTCTATAATATTCCAACGTTTCCTCTCCTCCTCACCTCCTCACTCCGCCCCAAAGTCGAACTGACATTGAGAAACATTTTTTTACCAGCACGATTTACCCTGTTTGATATTTGTAAAAATTTCCGTTTCACTTAGCTAAGGTCTGGCCTCAAATTTTTCAAAAATATTCCAACATTTCTTCTCTCCTCCTCTCTTCCACCATCCAGAAGACGTACTGACATTGTGAAACATTTTTTCACCAAATTTTTTGTGTGAAGTTTTTTCAGGGGGGGGAGGAGAGAATTGTGAAGGTCTAGCTAGTCACTGTTGGTATTTTTAGTTTATTCTTGGATCAGAGTGAAAAAAATTTTGAAAGGCAGTGCAAAAGTTGTATGATTATATTTTATTAAAATTTTTTATCCATTTTGATTTAGTTCACAATTGACTTGGATGGTTTATGAAAATTTCCAAGAAAGTATAAGTTCAAGAATTGAAAATAAGCTCATGCTAAAAAGTAGTCGCAATAATTATTCTTTTGGTAGTGTAAATGTTATCCAGTCAAGCCCGAATTCCAGATAAACGCGAATTTCCTAGGTCAAACTAGTTTCTTCTCGGTCAAACTAGGACATTCTGAGAGTACATTTCAAGGGCCGTAGGATGGTTCCAGTTTGTCCCAGTTTTGTCGGAGAATATTTTAGGAAAAATTAGTACATCCGATGGGGAATAGGACAAACTGGTTTTATCTTATGTTGAACTAGTTCGTTCTATTCCCCATCCAATGAACCAGTTCCTCTTAAAACATCCCCACGGTTAAACCAGTTTGGACAAATTTTGTTAGGATTAACTAGTTATTCTGAAAACATTCGCCGGAAAAACTGGTTTGTATTGGGCGTTTATCGGAAATCTGGGTTTCAGCGGCGCTGTCACTTTTTACCTCTGGCTAATTTGACCAGAAAGTGGAGATTTGGTGTATGTAATTCGAGCGAATTCCTATTACAGAAAAACCTCTCATTTACTCGGATGTTATTTAGCCTAGTTTTGTACAAGGGTTTAAATTTTTCTTCGACTGAAAATTCTTAGTAAATTTGTGATTTAAGCATTTATGAACACTTATTGCGCAACAATTCTTCCCAAAGTGGGCTGTTTTCGGTTACGAAATATGAATAATGGAAATACCAAGTCGCATTTGTACATATAGTTCGAAGCAAAAGGTAAAGCATTTTATTACGTTCGTAGTATTATAATGAGCAGTTGGGTCCCAGTGGAGGGAAATATTTCTGACCAGATATCATTAAGGGCCCTATTAAGACGTAGTAAAAATTAGTAGCGTCTTCGATTGACGTCCGAAATTTTTATTTTTCAACTTATTCAGTTTTTGTAAGATGGATTGGAAAGTTGTAGTTTTTGTAAAATGTTCGTTTACCTGGATAAAAGTAAAATTACGCGAAAAATTTCTCTCTGCTGTGAAATGGGCGGAGAAAAAATTATTTTCCGATTGCATTCGCGAACTAATTACAAACTGGGAGCAGAAAATCTTATTTTCCGTTTACGCCATTTTCGGAGGATTTCTGTTCGACGAACGGATCAACATAAAAATTCGAAAAATATTGATGACCTATCACGTTCTGAAGTCGACCATGTCCTTAGGATTTAGTATTTCTTATCTGACAGATTTGATGGTTTATGATATGAGCACCGTTATTATGGGCATGCTGCCTTTGGTCTTACTCGTCGGAAAGGCGATGCATTTTACGGTATTTTATTACCATCGTCAGACGATAATGGAAATTATGGAATTTTTCCTAACCGATTTCGAAAGTACGAGCGATGAGCAGCTGAACAAGCAAAACAAGACGATTGGATTGAAAAAGAAAACCATCAACATGGTGTCGTGTTTTTTTGGAATCTATGCTTTCAGTTCCGTTCTAAACGATTCTACGATAATCACCGAAGGTGGAAAGTTGGCGAAAAGAAATTATATGCATTTCGACGTGCCTTTGTGGTGTCCCTTTGCCAAAGGCACACTCGGCTATACCGTCGTACGTATGTTTTTGGTTTTCATGCATATACCAGAATTGATTGTTTTTGTCTTTGGCCATACGTTTGTGTTTATCACGATCGGTCGCATATACAATAAATTCACGTTGCTTGCGAGGCAATTGGAGTTGATGTCCGAATGTGTATTCGACCAGCTGCGCAGATTCGAAAGACTCGAACACAGAGTGATCGAATTTAACGAAGGCGTATTTTTGTGGAGAGTTACGACGTTGAAAATAAGAAGAAAAAAATTGATGGATAAATTTTACATCGATTTTATAGGATGCGTAAGACGATATCAGAAACTGAGAAGGTAAAACGCGATGATCTATATTATTTGAAGTCATCTTCCAAAATTGTTCGGATTTGTAGATAGGTTTTTCCAAACGTGATTTGATTTTTTTCAGAGTTGCTCATTCGACTATGTGGTTCGTACAAGCTTACTATTCGGTGAATTACGCGTTCTCGTTCTTCATATTATGCTACTTTGGATTCAGTGTTGCAATAGTAACTACCATACGAGTTGATTAATTTCACTAAAGCTGTTTTCGTCGTTACGTATTATTTTCTACTTGTTTTTTGCAATTGCAGCGAACGGATTATCTGGATGAATCGCTTATCTCATATTCTGTGCGACACGTGTGCGTTGTCTTTTCCTTTGCCATATTTTACGATTCTTGTAAGATGGGCCAGCTTTTCATTGACGCGGTAGGTCCAAGTGTTCGGTTTATTTTGAGTCGAGTATATTTGTATGCAATAATAAAGGTATATACGCTTGTTGAAACAGAATGAGAATTTCCTAGAAGCGGTGTATTCGATGCCTTGGTATTATTTCGGCTCAACTCGTCGCAAAGTAGTGTTTACTTTTTTGACCGTGGCTCAGCGACCGTTGGCATTACAAGTTTGGAAACTTGTGTCGTTGACGAAAGTCGTCGTGCCCGATTTTTTGAACTCTGTGTATTCCTATATTCAGATAATGATCATGCTTCAACGTAAACCAAATCGCGGTTGAAGATTCGTGTATTCGAATGAACTGAATGGTGTTTTGACTCGGCAAAATTGTTTTATTATAATTATAGTTGCACTTTTGCCATTTTGCAGAATTAGCTTTTCCCTTGGCTCGTCACTTTCTCAAGTAAAATACCGTATTAATTGTTCGTTATTATGAAAAATCATCGTATTATAATTTGCACTATGAATTACTTGTCTGCACAAATAGTTGAGAATTTTGTTTACGTTTTTTTTTTTTTTTTTTTTTTTTTTTTTTTTTTGTACTTCGTCGATTCTCAACTCGGCCCTTACACCTCTTGCCTCCTCCTCCCGGGGTTTTAAAATTCACATAAAAATATGAAAAATGAATTTTCTTTTTTCGATTTTTCTGGTATTAAAATGTCATAAACGACCATGTCAGATCCAAAAAAAAACTTCGCTGTTTTTGTTCCTTCTCACGAACGAGGTACAAAATCTTGTTAGAAAATGGAAAATATACATTTTAAATTTTTTGGAGATGAAAAAGCAAAAAAAAAAAACCGTTTTCTCAGTTTAGTATCCAAAATTATGAAAATTTGTATTTTCCTCGAAAAAATTCAGAATAAATGATCTTTCCCATTTTTGAGCATGATTTTGAAACCCATAAAAAGCGGAAATACCAAAAAAAAATTGGAGAAAAATCTAATAGATTTTTTTGTAGGAAAAATTTTGAAGTTTTAATTGATCTCGGAGGGGGCGATGGGTCAAGTAAGGAGCTCTAAATTTTTATCACCTTCATGAGACGTATTTTTGCAAATTTTTTCCGTCATCTGTCTTCAATTTTCGAAAAAAAAAAAAAAAAAAAACAACTCGAAATCAAAACGTCCAAGCATAAACCATTTGACAGGTACAGTTCAAAATGGCGGCGCAGATAATTGACCAATATTATGAAAAAAATCGCCGAAAGTCGTCAAAAATTTCGTAAAAATTTGATAAAAACTGGTAGAAAGCGCAAAAAATTCTTCAAAAATCGTTTAAAATAATGCAGAAATTTGATCAAAAACCATGTAAAAATGTTGAAAAACGATTGAAAATCGATCTAAAATACGTGAAAACTGGTTAAAAATCATTAAAAAATGGGTAAAAATTTTACAAAAGTAGATAAAAAATTCCATAAAATTCATCAAAATGTGTAATAGTTGAAAGTCGTTAAAATTTCGATGAAAGTAGTGAAAACTGCGGAAAAATGATCAAAAATAAATCGTGAAAAAAAAAATCTTTAAAACTGATTCAACTTACGAAAAAAAAATCGTTGAAAATCATCGAGAAATTGGCTAAAAATATGGCAAAAATAGGTTAAAAGTGAAAAAAATTCATTAAAAGTTCCGATAAAAATGTTGAAAAATGACTTAGGATATGTTGAATTCACTGTTTTTTCACGATTTTCGATCAATTTTTTGCACTTTTTACGCATTTCTGTCAAGTTTTTACCAAATTTTCGATAATTTTTAACGATTTTCAACATCTTTCAGTTTATTTTTCAACATTTTTATCCAGATTTTTGATGGATTTTTTTCACTTTCAACCTATTTTTGTCAAATTTTTAGCCAATTTTTCGATGATTTTCAACGATTTTTACGCATTTTTTCACGATTTTTAATCATTTTTCTGTACTTTTTATCCTGTTTTATGAAATTTTTACCCAATTTTCGATGGTTTTGAACTATTTTTTCCGCATTTTAGGTTAATTTTGAACCAGTTTCGCTTACTTTTTCATGATTTTTGACCAATTATGCGCTCTTTTTACCGAATTTTCACATATTTCGAGTAAATTTTCAATCATTTTTCAACATTTTTTCACATTTTTTGATGAATTTTTCGTTCTTTTTATCCGGTTTTATCAAATTCTTACCTGAATTTGAACGATTTTCAACAATTTTTGATTTTATATTCGATGTTTTTGATCAAAAACGCGCGATAAAAGATGATCAAGTATGAATCATTTTTCGTATTTTATGTGTAAATGTTGACATGGATGTGCCTTTACACTTAATGTTAAAATTTCCGAGTTGAATAAATGTGAAAAAAATATGTAAGTAAATAAAAAAATGGAAAAAAATAGATGAAATTAAAAAAAGTTAAAGATTATTACGAGTGATTTTTGTATTTAATGTTGAAATGTTGACACGGATGTGTAACATATTTTTTTTGTTTTTGAACTTTATGTTAAAAGGTCCGAGTTCAAATGGATATGTCTTAGGCCGAGGGGGGGGGAGGTCGTCATTCTGTAAAAGCGTTACGTTTTTAGTGTGATATTTTTGATATTTTGATATCTGGATTTCAAGTTGAAATTTTAACAGTGATATGTCTTAAGGGTGGGAAATTTTGATACAACTCCCAATGAAAGATGAGTATGGGTGATTTTTAGACTTTATGTTAAAATGTCTGAGTTATCAATAAAAAAAAAAAAAGTTGTGAACTTATCAATCGTTTTCAGCGTTACATATCCATGATTTATAATTTTTCCCTGAAAGCGAAAATTACATAAATTTATGTTCTTTCTCATAATTTAGGTGATTTTTCATTCATTTTTTAACTATTTTTTCACAATTTTTGATTAATTTTCTACACTTTTTATCTAATTTTACTCAATTTTGGATAATTTATAGCAAGTTTTTAGATAATTTAGGTAAATTTTCAAACTTTTTTTCTCGATTTTTTATCAATTTTTTGCATTTTTCTCATATTTTTATTATATTTTTAAAATATCAACATTTTCTCTCTACCTTTTGATAAACGCGGTTGAAATGCATATTTTTGCAAGAATATCTTTGCATAAAAAATCTGTTTTTCTCAAAGAGCATTATTTATAGTTACATTTTGGCAGACGTTTCATGGGACACCCTGTATGTATATTCAACGAGTAGTAGATATTTGGTATAAAGCACAAAATTTTCGTGAAAAACAGGTTCAATTGATTTTTAGGCCTGAAAAATGCTCAAAAAATTGGAATTAATTCTTTTAAAAATTTTTTTTGCTCGCCCACACTCGAAAAACTCGTTATTTGCTTTATCGTTTTAGGTTTTTACGTTAGATTGTTTGAAAAATAAATTGTTGTAATTTTTATACATGTGTTTTAAAATTACCTTTATCAGAAAATAATTCTATTTTTATTTCTTTTTTGGAATATTGATGGGTGGAGTTTTTACTATACACATTTTTGTCCTTCATTGTTTACTCATCATTATGGTTGTTATTTTTTTGTCTTTTGTTGCTGCGTAGATATGATAAATGAATTGAATTTTTCGTCATTTAATGCATTTCTTCGAATTACCTCATCTCTCCCTCCCTCCCCTTCCATAAGTATTGGTATGTATATAATCTAATTCGTACGTCAAAACAACATGGAAATTAATGTAAACGCAGGATTACAAACTTGAACTTGATTTTTAAAAAGGAAACTGCGCCAAAAAATCGCTATCTGCGACCTTGGTTGATGATTACACGTTGTACTCGTAGGTATTGGCAAATAGGTAGAGAGTAGAATTTACTTAGCTGTGTCGTATTCGTACCTATTCGCTTTAAATAAATGCCTAAAAATTGATTAACCTTCGAAGACACCCACTACACTTAATAGCGTCCATTATTGTTCGAAAATGTATGCGTGAAGTTTGCCCTCGTGTAAATGTGCATTCGCATTAGATAGTAATGGGCGAAGACGATAAAACGACAATTGGCGCATTTAAAGACAACGATGTTTACATTATTTATGTACCTCTTTGTATATTCTCTACTGTTACGTGCTTAACGAGCCTCTAGCATTTGGACGATTGATGATTTTGTCGCGTAAATTCTCGACTATATTAGCTGACCAATTAGTAAGAAGATTTAGAGAAGGTGGTGGTGGTGGGGGAGGGGGGACTTTACGCGTATAGTATAATTAAAAACACATAAAAAACTCATTTTATCGATGATGCACTTGGTCGTAGGTAATCAATTCGTTTCGACTTGATTAATGAGTATGACCGTCGGATGGATCTTGCGACGACGACGTAGACGTAACTTATCATTGTACCTCTTGTTGGACTATTGCGTAGGCGAAACCGAACCGGTAAATCGATCTTGAAAAATCACCATTAAACCGAAGAACGTTTCTTAATGAGAATGAATTCTCACAATATTAGATGCGTTTTGTTTTTAATTTATTGAAAGAGGAAGATTGAGTAATATAGAGTGGATTTGGTAAAAGAGAGATTGTACTATTGTGTATTATGTATTATAGGCCTCCTAATGCTCACTGGTGGTGTAATTGCCCGCAGTAGCTTTAGGAAATCGTTGGTACCATCATCCATTTGTGTATAGGTATCTACTACCTATGTAAGCAAAGGTAAGTAAGTGTTGGATGAGGCAATATGCCTGCATGCGCTAGATACACTACACAATACCTCGTACCTATCTACTTGGTATACTTAGACCTAGCGACGATGGTGTACTACAATAATATGTAATCGAAAGGATATACGCGATCTGGTTTCTTTTATAAATCAATGGATTATCTCGGAAGATGGTGAGGCCATCCGTTAGTATTAGCTTTGTTACGTAAACACGTTCGAAATGAAAAAGTTTTACTACCTGCCAAGACGTGCCATGCCAGTGCTAGAAGATGCGTTATAAAAAAATCGAAAGTGTTGTTAATAAAAAAAAAAAAATAATAATAAAAATAAGCATATTGGCTTGTTTTGCAACTTTTCACGATATCGTATGTTTACTCGTTGCACTCATCGGTGTTCATAGTCGAACCGGTCTTTGTCCTGGTCTCGAGTATTGGATTCGTTTCAAATCGGACGTATTTACTTTTACGAATACCAAATACGGATTATGAATCGAAAACTTCCTGTCTCCAGTGGTGCGAAATTTCCCTGATTTTAGTGGTATCATAGGAAGTAGGTATAATACTAGAAGGTCTTAGCGAATAGATAGTATTGGTTTTTGAGGAGAAGTAAAGACTAAAATAATTTAAGGAGTTATTGGATGTGATATTTAAAAAATTCAAGTCTCTAAAATCACAGAGGATCTGAAAAAAAGCCTGATTTTCTTAACGCATTACAATCGACAGAATTGAAAAAAAAAAACATTGTAATGTGTACTTTTTGCTGGTATTATAATTTAAGATGATTGGATAGTCGAGATGTGTAGGTACGTTCAAATGTGTTCAAGTAGGTACCTATCTTTCAACGTAAATGCATTTGAACGTAATGTACTCGTTTTGATTGTCCATTTATCTCGTCTCATATCTCTTGGTGGAGGGTAGGGGGTTATTTTGATAACACTCGATGGACATGTAGTACTCTTCAATACCAAAAAGCTTCGCTCTTTCCTTATTCTCTTTATCTGACTATCCTTACCTTCTACTCTTTCTCTCATACGTACCACTTCTCGTTATTTACTTTTACCTTGTAATTTTCACGTATATATTCCCTTCAATTTCTTAGAACTTTTGCCTTGTCTAGTTATTTTTTATCATGCCTTTTTTCATAATCTTGTATTTTATTTTTCACTATGCATTTAATCTTACTGAAGTTTTTTTCTAAAGAATTGTATTTTATCTTTGTTGTTTTTTTTTTTTGTTTAAAAAAATTATGCTGTATAATTCCAGTTTTAATTTTTTTGAGTACTTTTACTTACTACAGCTTTGCGAGTAAAAAGGGTTCAATGGGGCTGAAAAGTTAAGAGCACCAAAAGACACATCTACAGTCCCTGCTGACTGTACATACCTAATTTCAAGTTGCTAGCTCGATTTGAACGGGAGTTATGCGGAGAACAAACTCAAAGGAAAAGAAAAAACGACCAAAAAATCACATATGTACTTGGGTCTGTGAAGGAGTCAAATGGGCGAAATGGGCGTTGAAAAGTCGCATACCTAACTTCAATTTCCTAGCTCAGTTTGGAAGAGAGTTATACGAGGAACAAACTCAAAAAACAAGAAAAATGAGAAAAACTTATCGAAAACCCATTTTTTGGAGCCGGGGGGGGGGGGGTGAAATGGAGGCTAAAAAGTCGAAACTCCCAAAA
>FIZR01001873.1:0-11159 GCA_900060175.1 Ferrisia virgata
AATTCAAAAATTAAAATAACAATAAAGCCAACGCATACAGTCGTGGAACAGTGTGAGAAAGAACGCCAAAAATGTTTGACAAAATTGGATACTTTCTTCAGTTAATTACAACTATGATTTAAAATTTGAACACAATATGTACTTTACTTACATCTCAAATAATTCGTTGAAAATAACCCCTCCCTTACAAAAAACATGCTTCCTGACAACATCACGCCTATTCTACGTGAGAGGGTAATTCATCGACCACCCCTGGTAAAAATTTCAGCAAAATCGTATGCATAGGAGATAAATTTTTGATTAATTTGAAACATGAGAATTTAGGCTGAAATGAGGAATTCAACGAACAAGTCCCTCTCCCCTACGAAAACGATGCTTCCTGACAACATCACACCTATGCCACGTGAAAAGGTGTACAATTGACTACCCCTGATGAAAATTTCAGCAAAATCGTATGCACAGGAGTTGAGTAATTAATTTAAATTAATTTGAAATACGTGAAAAAATCAAGAAATATCATATTTACTGTGCATGTCCCGCTCCCCTGCGAAAACCATGCTTCCTGACAACATCACGCCTATTCTACGTGAAAGGATGGTTCATCGACCACCCCTGGTAAAAATTACAGCAAAATCGTATGCATAGGAGTCTAGTAGTTAATTTTTAATTAATTTGAAATACGTGCAAAAATCAAGAAATATCATACTTACTCTACATGTCCCCCTCCAGCCAGAAAACCATGCTTCCTGACAACATCTAATTTGCATATAGTCTTGCGTCAAGAATTTGGATTCTTTTTATCAACCAATTTGGATAGAATTTTGGTTACGGGGATTTTCGAGGTCGCTGAATACGAATATGAAATAAAAATCAGGTAAAAAGTGCTTAGTTTTTGAGAAAAACGGCTTTGTATAGAAACAGAATACTCATGTTGAATGGGTTGCATTCCTTGCACATAATTGAATGCGCAAATTTTTATATTTTTTTAATAGACTACAATTGTCAAAAATTATGGAATTTCGAGTTGGTCAATTCGGATTATCACTAATTAGAAGCCATTGATTACGATTTTAACACATGTTCCGAATTTTTATTAGTTGGTATTTGTAAAATAGCACTTTCAACGTTGATACCAATGTTTCTGCCTTATTTTGATGCTAAAAATCAACTTTATCCACTTTCGTGTATTGTACGATTGTTTTTATATCACTGTGACGATGAATTGTACTCATAATTTGAATAAAAAGCTGATATTGGTTGTTATTCTCCTTCTGATTTTCAAATGATAAGTAACTTCAACAATCTGTTTTCGAATTGAAATTACTGATTCTGCAAATTCTAAGACGAATGTTTCTTTAGAAAAGAACAATAAGGAACTAAATTATAAAATAATGATAGGTACATAACACCGCAAAGTGAACTTCGAAATAGCACTCCGATTGTAAAGCTCGAAATGATAAAAACAATATATATTTCATTACTTTCAAAAATGATACAAAACATAAAAATATACAAAACATTGATTTACGTACTACAATCATTAAAGGACAAAAAAAAAAAAAAAAGGATGAACCATTGGATTAAAAAAATACTGCGTATGCAAATATAAAAAGAACAATAAAGCACCGGCATAGACTACCATTTTAAATTGTCAATTCAAAAGAAGTAACCATTCAGGGAGTTACTCGGTAAAATACCAAAGCAAGAAGCAAGTTTACAAGTATCTAATGAAAGAAAATACAAATCTGTACTAATAAAGATTTGAAATCATTTGGCGTTCCCAATAATAATTCATGATTTCAATTTTGCGGTAAGAATCGAAATCGAATATTAGATTGTTTCGTACAGATTTCATTTCATAAACATAATTTAATTAAAATTCATTTCGTAAGATTCCGATATTTTAGACTATAAAGCATCGAAATAATGTTCGCCAATTTCATTACGACTGCTTTGCTCTTACTCAATAAAATAATGCTTATAAAGGTAACTAAGTCAAAGTTGAAGTATAATACAAAAGGAGACACTGATCCGTAGAAGACAAGGAAAAAATACGGCTACCTAAATCCGTTGAAAATTCCCACAAAACGTATTCTGTAAGAGCAAAACTCTACATTTATGTATAAGACACATTAGCACCTTATTTTAAAAAATAAATCGAATTAAATTACTAAACAGATACTTTCTCTATCAAGTATACGACAAAAAGTGATGTACTTTCGATACATCCGAATGCATTTCACTTGTGAAAGCGGTTAAATGATTGATATTAGGTTGCTGCATAAACGCTGGCTTTTTCATGTTTAAATTCAAAGGAGTCGGATATCTCGCGTAATCCAACGTATAATCGATGTCCTGAGTGGTGGTGGGGAATTCGTATTTAGCTTCGTATTTCATGTACTCAAGAGGTGTACTTTTGACAACATCTGTTAAAGTGGTCAGGTTTTTGAGTTTATTGGCCGATTCGGTGGCTGTAGCGACTGTGTTCATGGTATTTGTTTGTTTCTGCTGCTTAGTCGAATTGCGACTGTTCTTTTCAACACCTAATTCTTCAGGATGCATGCGTAATTTGTGAGCTCGACAGTTACTACCATTTGCAAAAGTTCGTTCGCAGAACTCGCATCTGTACGGGCGACGACCAGTATGAAGATTGCTGTGATTCTATGGAAAATACGACGAAGTTTATTTTAACAATACATCACGAAATTTCGATATCCGCTTCTAGTTTTTAAATAATTAAAAATCGATGATAAAAAAAAAATAAGATAAATACCTTTAGATCTTTCGACCTTCTGAAGGCTTTCTGGCATACTTTACAAACATACGCTTTCTCTTCTTTATGTACGAGTAAATGCATACGAAGTGTACGTCTTGTAGACAACTCCATAGGACAATGCGGGCACCGGTATTTGACACTTCTATGCATATCCATATGTACATTCAATCTATACTTGGATTTGAAACTGTAATACGTAAAATATATTAACGACTTTTGTCCCATAGTTTGACCAATTCAACTGGAACCAAAATTATCACATTAAAAACTAACTTTCTGCCGCAAACATTACACGGCCACGGAGCATAGGACGAATGTGTAGTTAGATGGTCGGTCAATATTGCTTTAGAGCTAAAACTATTGCCACAGTGTTCACAAACGAAGGGTTTTTCACCGTAATGCACAGCTCTTAGATGAGCGTTCACCGCTGATTTACTCGTAAACCTAAAATCAATTATGATTTAATGCTTTGGTAGTTGGAAATACGCGAACAAGTCTGAATTAGGTATTCTTACTTCTTCTGACAAATATTACAAACGTCTAAGAATCGTTCTTCTTCTGGTAAATGGACTTTCTCGTGCTTTTTTAACAAAGAAGATGTATGGAATCGTTTGGCACATTTACAACATACGTACGGTTGTTCATCTTTAGGCATATGGCTTATCATATGTAGACACATCAATGATCGACGATTGAAGGTCTTATTACAAGTATCGCATCTGCGCGAGACAAAAAATTAATCATGTTTTCATCTTTAAAAGGAAATCGGTACAGGATATTTATCACGCTTACTTGTACAGAGATGTTCCCGTATGTTTTCTACGATGTTCAATGATGGCGGTTCTGGCACGAAGTTGTTTTCCGCAGACACAATTTACGGACGCCGATGTACCGTGTTCTTTTTTACAGTGTCTTTTTAAAATACTGAAATTTTTAAATATTCCTTGGCACGTTTGACATTTAAATCTGTAACATATTCACTCGAATCAGAGAGAAATTAAATTAAAAATACACCCAACATTAATTACAAATGCATACTCGAATAATGCAAAAGGATTCTTTTTAGAAGCCTTTTCAGGATCTTTTGAATCATCATCCGCGAACGAATCATCGGAATAATTATTATAATCGAAACCATCGTCGTCGTTATTTTTAACGGGAGGTTGATCGGCTTTTGCTTCTTGAGCAGCTGTATCGCACGAAAACATATCGATATCAGAATACAAAAACACGGTTTAAAATGAAAAACAAATTCATACCTTTAATAGGCGGGTCTTCAGTTCCGTCTTCACGTATCTCATACTGAGTATTGGTATTTTCGGTTGTCGAAGTACTATCAACGAAAGCAACCGATTTTTTTGGTTTAACCGCTTTAATACGAATTGGCGGTACTTTCAGAGCATCCTTACGAGGTCTACCACGTTTACGTTTTGGCTCAGAAGTTGACGATTTAGCTTTTCTTTTCGCACGTAAAGCTAAAGGTGTTTCATCATCGTCATCTTCTTCAATATCGAGTGGATCTTCACTATAATCTGGATCATCTGCATATTCGAAATCGTCATCGTTGATATTCGTATCCACGACTGAAGCATCGGTAGTCTAGACAAACAGAGCGCGAAAAATTCGAAAATGTATTTCAAGTCGGAGAAATTTGAATCACATTATAAATTTACTTACAATATCGGCTTTTACTGGAGCAAACTCTACTTTATCAACAAAATTAACGGGTAGTAACTGTTTCTGATCATCGGTCAGAGTAGCTCCTTCGGATAAAGCAATAAACATATCCTGAACTGTATGGCATTTTTTAGTAAAAACATCAAATGTTTCTAATCTTTGAATGCAATCGGCGCAAAACTTTTGTGGTAACGTTTTCTTATCATTGATCTATGTCAAAAATATATTGTCATAAATCAATCAGTATATAGAAACGTCATGAAATACATTACACTGCGCAAATTTACCTTGATTTTCAAATACTTTGTGATAATTGCGAGTATGATCTTTTTGCTGGATGCATCTTTTTCAGCTAGATCTAAACTTATCTCTTGATTGGCACATAAGCGACAAAGATTGCTGATGATGCTTTGATTCATATTAAAGCTGCTTGAGATATGCGTAATGTTAGTTACTTAACGCCCATAGTCAAACGATACAGATAAACTGCTACCTTTGAAGATGTTAGCTAGCACAATAAAAAACTCATTAAATTATTAAAATTACGATCATTTCATTTCAAATTTTAGAATCAAATTATACAAAAACACTAAAATAAATGAAAACGAAAAAATAAAAAGAAAACACAGCTATGGAGGAAAAGTAAACATAAACTTTTTGGCTTTCAAAAAATGACGTTTATGATAGCACTGCTTGTTTTATATACCTACCTAATTTTTTAATTTTTTGAAATTCATGTAACATATTTTTATTGTTTTTGTGGTCAGTTTTTGTTATTTATGCATTTCGTGATTTGATTCATATTTTGTTACTTGAAAAATATATCATTAATCTAATACATGGTAAATATTTTACAAATTAAAAGAAAATATTGAAATTTGAGAGCAAACCAGACCAACCAACCTTTTATTTTCGAATCAAAACGTCGCCGCCTTCAAAACATAGAAATAAACAACTTTTCATTGTGTTGGTGATAAGTTTCATGTCTGATGAAGTGAAGAATTTTCCGAAATTTGTAATTATTCCAAGAATCTTCCTTCATATTGCTTCGAAACGATATTTTTCTAGGCGCAGATTAATCACCTAAATCGGCTATATCATAATCGACCTCAGAATGAATCCCCTTACGTAAGTATTTCCAAGTTTCATTTTCTACTCTGGTTTCGCATTCATCACCATTATCATTCTTTGAACTCTCCCAGGAATATGAAAAATGTTGTAAAACTCAGCGAACGAGAGTTAACTTCCAATTCAAAATCATCGTGGCATGATGAGTACAAGGATAGCGCGTGGATTTTCGTTGGAGGTTTACCCTATGATCTTTCGGAAGGAGATGTTACTTCAGTTTTCTCGCAGTATGTTAATTGTCACTGTTAATGTTTAACTCTTTCATAGTTCTTTTCGACTTGTTATTATGTCATCTTATTTCTAGATACGGAGAAATAGTGAATATGAACTACGTTCGTGATAAAGAAACCGGTAAACCGAAAGGGTTCTGCTTCGTTTGCTACGAGGACCAAAGAAGCACTATATTAGCTGTGGACAATTTCAACGGAATCAAAGTAATTACGCCGAATTTTACAATACTATTGTTATTATTGACAGATTGCTAATACCAGTTTTCTTTACATTACTTCATAGCTTCTTGGTAGAACCCTTCGAGTAGATCATGTCAAAGATTATAAACCTCCGAAAGATAAGGATGATAAATCCAAAGACGATAAATCCAGGAGAAGACGAAGAGATTATGATGATAGGCGGGATCACAGAGATTCGAAACGATCTTGAAATGAATTTTAATAAAATTGGAATATTTCGTTTCATGTCTTTAGCCTCTTCCAAGTCAAGATTGTGCTTCTGATTCGAGGAAGCTATGAATTGTTTTAAAACTGATTGAAAATTTGATTAATTGAAATAAATTGAATGTTGAGTTGAATTCACCTGTTTACTCACTACATTAATGATCCTGTTTTATAAATATTTTCCTTTCAGCATTGTTCTCTTACAATTATTTGAACAATAAAAAAAAAATACTCATTTCAAATTGTTTATTTATGTATAATATACAAAGTACAAAATAGATAAGTATATTTGCAACAGTAACATATAACACAGTTTAATAAAATAAAAAAAAAGTTAAAAAAAAGTAATAAAAAAAAAAAAAAAAAGAAAAAATACACATTAACTATTTCATATCTATTAGTTGGATGTTACAAAACAAAAATGCGTTAATAAACGTCGACTTTCTAAAAACACATTCTCATGAGCTATTGGTAGGTACAATGGCAAACATTTATAAATCAAAAAAATCATGTTACACACATAAAAACCTTAATCAAAACATTTATATAAAAAGCTTTATTTTGATGAAAATTTCCTTTCGTTTTCGACGAAAAACCCCTTCGTCAATTCTGCGCTTCCGCCAACCTGTATAAAAAAATCTTTAGTCGACATGTTAATTATCTTAAAACATACACGTACATCGATGTTCTTTCTTAAAACTTTACACTATGACTATACTTTGATCAATATTGATCTAGCTAATACAAAAATACACAAAAAAATTGTAAAAAAAATGGCCATTAAAGTAAAAAACTTGACAATAATTGATCCAAGTCACAACTCTTTTTACAATAGCGAAAAAAAAAAATATAATAGAAACATAATCATAAACATCAAAAGCGATTCAATATATACTAATTTAAAACGCGCCTAAAAAAAATCTAAATATCGTCGATACAAAACTAATAAAAAGAGTAACTCGAAATCCACCGAAAATTCGTACTAATCCCTCAAAAAAAATCTTTCACGCCGCTTGAGCAATATGGAATTAAAAATTCTGGAATGAGACATTTCAATCTCCTTTTCAGCCTTTACCTCCTTTGTGCAAATTATTTTCATTCTAAATTGAATTGTATTTAAAAAAAAAAAAAAAAGAGAATTTTTAAAACACATATTCGAGGAACTATTGTTTTAGTCATAAAAGGGAGATGAAAAATAGAAAAAAGAAAATCTGCAAAAAACTCGTCTTTAATTTCATGTCTTTACTTCGCTTTGTTGTTGTGTCTCGTTTTTTACCCATGCGATTTTCATTACTTATTTTTACTAAGTATTTTTTTTTTTGCGAAAAAAAAAAAATATATATTCTGGTAACTTAAATAAAAATACAAAACAGTTCTTGCAATAAAATATACATAAAATATAGACGGTTTCGATTCGATTTTTACTTTTCTTGTATTAATATCATTTCATTTTGTTTCAATAGATGGAAGAAATCTCGATCATATCAAAAAAAAAAAAATTTGTACAAAAATAATAAATAAAAATATACCAAATATATAATTATAATTATTAATGCTCACTTAATTCATAGCACACTCGTTAAAAAAATTATTTGCGCGCGCAACATCGATTCCATTATTGTTCTCGGTTGATTTTTTTTTTTTTTCGTTTTTAAATTCTTAATGTCTTATCAACGCTTTCGCGTACATATTGCCTTAGGGTTCGGATAACAAATAAAACAGGGGTAGGGAGAGGGGGAAGGTAGTAAATTTCAATACGCAATATATTTATATACACAAAAAATTGATATATTTTCTATATCACGATGTATATTATTATATACTATGACTAAAAAAAAAATAAATAAAAATTCAGGCACACACACACAAAAAAAAAAAAAATACAAATAAACGTAAAATTAGAAAAAAAAAATACAAATAAATTTTTTTTGAAAAGGAAAATACATTAAATGACACGATACACGCATTTTTTTCATAATGCTCAACGTCATTTTGATTTTTGTGTTATCAGTTTTTTCGCTTGTATATATTCTCGGAATAATTAATAATGGTTAATCTGTAGATTCAACTGTAAAAGGTACTCTTTCGCGGTATACAAAATAAAAACTTATTGAAAAAAAATGAGCTCACTGCAAAGTTGATATGCAATCGGCAAAATGGACCAATTTTCATGTCGTATCACATCAATGAAAAATCATCTGCAAAAGAAAAAAACATTAAATCAATTTCTTATCGTACCTACCCACTAATATTATACTCTTACACATACATACATATTTATAGGTACGTTTAAACTTATATTATTCATCGTAATACGAATACGAGTGAATATTTTCCACTTTATTTACTCGTCTAAATGAAAAAATATAATAATTTTTCACGACGATACGTAACGCATAGTAAGTTGTACGATATATATCGTCACATCGGTCTATGCTGATTTTAATATTCTTCATATTTTCTATTCTATCTTTTCAATGTCACTTTTATTAAGTCGGCGAGAAATATTCTTCGCGTCGTTGTCGCGGTTATTCTCAAAAAAAAAAAAAAAAAAAAATGAACATCGCGAAAAAAAGAAAGAGAAGTGTAAAAAGAATAAATTGAAGTAAAAGAAGGTCCTTCAGTCTTAATAGAGCGTTAGCGAATACTCCTGCCTGAGTTCGAGGTACTTGTTCGACTTTATTCTCCTTTTTCTGCGCGTTTTTTGGACGAATACTTTTTTACGGGCCAACAGATCACTATGTTTGACTTTTTTGGGTAGGAGGGGAGGGGAGATGGGATAAAAAATGAAAGCAAAACTACGACGTAAGAAAAATTTCACGTAAAAATGCGTAGCTATCTTGCGTACTATGTGTAATATCTACCTTGCTAGGTATTTACAATTTGTGCAAAATAATGAGTATATTTTTCTCGTATTTTTTCCAGGAATTTTTCAAATTGAAACAAATATTTAGCATAATACAATCTATAGATAAAAGGTAAAAAAACGATAAACATCGCTGAGCATTTAGCTTGTTTTTTTTTCATTTTCAGAAATGTTAGGAGTGAATGGAGAACTTGGTTTTCACTTTTAACCTACTTCGCATCTTTCAGTGTAAGGTCTTAAAAAAAGTGAACTTTTTAAATATTTGGAAGGTTTCAAATGTCATCTGCATCGGAGACCTTTCAAGTGTACCGAGAAGTGAGGAATTCATCTTATAAATGAATGCAGTTCGTATTCCAAAACTATTAGACCTCTTTAAGCTTGATTTTGATTACAATGTTTATAGAGTTAGGCAAATGGCATTACGAGGGAAATTGCCCGTCTAAAACCATCGGTTCCTTTTCTCGTTCAATTTGTACAATCAAGAAAAATTACAAATACCTATAATAGTTCAAGAAAATTTGCATTACAAAGGGGGTTAAACCGGAAAAAATTTGTACCTTTGAGATTTTAGTTGTACATTGTTCTAAAAGGGTCCCCATAAGCACCCCCAAAACCTTACACTAGGGATGCTGAATAATACGTTTATTAATATTACATGGTGAATTCTTGATATTTGATTTTCAAGTAACATTATTCATTAATAGTAAATTACTAATTATTGGTTCAATATTTCTCCACTAGAATCGCTGCAGTGCCGTGATTCTATGGTCGACATCAGTCAAAAGATGGCGCAATAAGATTATTGCGCCATATTTTTTTTTGAACAGTTCAGTGCGATCCAGGCGTTTCTTTTTAGAATTATTCTATTACTACTTAGTATCGTGGTATTTCACAAAATTGTATCGATGTTAAATAATGCATTATTTAGCATTCCTACCTTACACTCCTTTTAATTTTTCTCACGTGTTATTTTGATGATTTTTCGGACCATACGTTTGATCAAATTGTAAGAACTTGTAGGTATGATAGGTAATTAGCTAGGAAGATAATATTAACAAAATTCATTTGGCAAGAAATCTATTTTTTTTCCTTTTCATCCTGATTTTATATGTCATATTGTCAATTAAATTCAGGAGCATGAATGGGGGAGGGGGGAGATACCAACGAAATCCATTATTCCATTTTATTTATTTTCTTTCGGAAACTAAAAATCATTGGCTCACACCGATACCGACCAAAATCGATCAAATATAGGCAGTAGACTTGGAAATGGAGTGGGATTCGATATCTTTGAGCGGGGATGACTTTGGGTCAAAATTCAGTTACGCCCTTCGTAGGAAGTGGTTCAGAGATACTAAAAATAGTAGAAAATTGTCCGTTTTCAAACCAATCGATGGAGAATCAAAAGTTGTACGTGTCATCCAAAAATCAGTCTCCCAGGTCAATTAAGAGGAGAGATATGGTTCCCCTCTTTTTTTGACCTTGAAAATAGCTATCCCACGCATATCTCCCCTCCAAATTGAGCTAGAAGGTTGAAATTTGGCATGTAGTTTTAGTACCGGTTTCAGATATGTTTTTTTGGGAGTTTCGATTTTTTAGCTTCATTTGCATCCGGGTTACAATTCCGAAAAAATATTATTTTCAGTTGTATTTTTCGAGTTCATCTCCAGCATATCTCTCCCACAAAATTAAGCTACGAAGTTGTAATTTGGCATATTGATCTAGAAGCTCTTATTGATACGTCTTTCATGGGGATCACCCATTCATTCTAATATCAACCTTACTCCTACCACTGATTAAGTATAAAATTACGATCAAGGATATGCCGAAAAGGGGTAGGTTGATTAAATTCACTTTAGCTGCAATAAAATTTATGTTCTGTTACTCTCCTCGCAATTTTTTTTTTTTTTCACTTTTTTATTAGACTGGGCGTGTATAATTGCCAGGTCGATTGCTAGATTTGATTGTTTAGTTTAATTTTAGAGATGAAGGAAAGGAATTTGTTGATTTCGTCTTCATCATCGGGTATGTTTGGATT
>FIZR01001876.1:0-11619 GCA_900060175.1 Ferrisia virgata
TCCCAACCTTCTAGAAGCTATCTAAAAAAACACGACATTTTTATCTGCATTTGGTTAAAAATGAAAAAATTATGAATAAAAGCACACATTTAGGCCCCTCCCCCCTAAATACTTGAGCTAGGGGTCCAAAAATGGTGTCAAACTTAATTGCCAGATTAGGGGAACCTTTTAGGGCAGGAACGGTCAAAATCGGTTTCCAAGGCCAAAACCTCATACTTAACCGGGTATACCCTTTACAATTTTACAAATTTTCTCATCGACCCATTGTAAACAGTCACTCTTTGATAGTATTCCCTACTTTTTTCCAGATAAATACCCACTTTACTCGATAAAGTTGTAAATTATCATTTCGAAATTTTTTTTCCCCGAAACAGTTCCTTTCATCTTACGTCATCGTCAGATAAATACCATCCTACAGCAGATGGAGGAAAAAAATATTCAAGACGAATGACGATCGTTTTTGTTTTATCCATTTCTGCGTAAATTTCCTTAGATCTGGCCAAGCAGATACGTATAAAATTACCGAGTCTATACACGCTGAAGAAACCACGTTGTTTTGCGTTTTAATCGCAGACGTATCCGAGTCTAAAATCATTTACACGTCTGTATTTGATACCGTAACACGGCCGCAAGAAACCACCGGACTGTCGTAAACACAACAATTAACGCCTCTTTGCGGTCCGCCTTTGGCGAAACTTTCGCGTACAGTTGTGTCTTGAGAATCATTAAAGTCTGAAGAGAAGAAAGGGTCGATGAAGTCGGGGTACGCGAATTAATGTTGTTCAATTTCAATTTAAAATACAAATTTAGGTCGAGAATGAATTGTGGTGGTGACCATCGTGACACGCCGTAGGATAAATATAGGGGGTACAGGCTGTTTCCTTCTATCGGCCTGTGTATCTATTTTACTTTGTACGAGGCAGGAATAGAGAAGATTTTTAACAATGTTCGGTTTCGCCTGCAAACCATCTACTCGATCAAAAACGTGTTCTTCGGGGTGTTTTTTGAAGATTTAAATAAATTCCTAACCTATTTCATATCGAAATGGTACCAGTTTTAATTTCAAGTTCATTTCGTAAGTGATCGAAGATGAAGGAAATGAAAAACTGGAAAATGCTTTGTTTTACGAGCTTGATTTTCATAAAATATTACATATACATGAAGAGTCTTTTCTGATGAGGATCAAAAATATACCCCGACCCAAAATCGATCAAACTCGAACCAAAATATTACTTACAGTCTAGAAACATTTCAAAAATATTTTGACCCCCCCACACCCACCCCTTCCGGAATTACTACTCCCCAATGTCGAAATTTCAACACGCGATATCGATGGAAAGGGAGGATGAAACAATTTGAAATTTTCATAGATTATACATCTTATCGAGTGCTATGAATGAGAATTTTTTTTTTAATTTTCGGTTCACATTTTCCAAATTTTTTTCAAATTTAAAGTTTAAGGGGGAACTTGAGGCTGGGAATTATCTTTTATTAGGTGGTCATCTATCACATATACTTTTTTTAGGTTCTGAAATTGAGTGCAACATGCTCCAAAAAAATCAAAACCAAAAAAAAAACACATTTTTTTACTACTCTTTTATAATTAATAAGGCAGGTATTCCAACTCAAAGTAAAATTTCAAGACATTACATGAATAAATTGAAAGTACGTATTAAAAAACATCATTTCCAAAATTTCAAGTCCTGAAGTGCATTTCTCGAATTTTGGCGAATTTTTCAATTTTCATAATTATCTCATCGTTGTGTAAATCACGAAAATTTGATCTGATCAACGAAAAAAGCTGAAATTTGGTACATAGGTACCCTACTTTGGCCCCCCCCATAGATTGAAAGCAGTTTTGAGATATTTGTAGCCTTCAGGAATTTTTTGACTTTTCCAGTGCTGGAGAACAGTTGAGTTGGAATACCAGCCTTATTAACTATAAAAAAGTAGTGAAAAACATGAATTTTTTTTGGTTTTGATTTTCTTAGAGCATGTTGCACTCAATTTTGTAAACTTAAAAAAATATATGTAATGGATGACCGCCAAAGACAATAAAAAAATTTCTGCTCTTAGTCCCCCCAAATTTTTTAAACTTTTTTTGAAAATTTCAACTTGATAAAAAATTGGAGAAATGTGAACCGAAAATCTTCAAAAAATTTTCATTCGTAGTACTCAGTAAGTTGTATAATCTGTGAAAATTTACAAAATGTTTTACCATCCCCTTTCAGAGCTATCGCATGTTGAAATTTCAACATTTGGGGGCGACAATTTCAGAAGGGGTGGGTGTGGGGGTCAGGTCAAAATTTTTTGAGGATGTTTTAGACCATGGGCAACATTTTGGTTCGAGTTTGATCGATTTTTGGTCGGAGGCCGTTTTTGACCCTTATTAGGAAAGACCTTAGTTTCATTAATGGAATAAAAAAAAATACTGTGCAGATCAAGTACCAAGAAATGTTTACTCACTGTTTGGGGGGGGGGGGCAAAAAAATTGTTCATCAAAATGTAAGCACTAGTTTCTCATTTTCAAATATGACGAAAAAAATGTTATCATTCTGCAAATATAGAGTGGGTGGTTGGGTGGGTGGGGGGGGGGGCAAAAAGAGGTATTTTTTGAGCTAGGCCAGGTACAAAAGATTTAACTGAGGTTAGATAGAGTAATGTCTCAAGATATTAAAAAAAAATTTCCACTAAGCACCTGCATAATGGAAATTTTTTGGGCATTTTTGGCGAATTTTTATATTTTTACGGCTCTAGCTTCTCAAATACGATCGGAGGACATCTTTTTCCCATATTTTTCTGTTCTACTCGATCTTCATACATCCAAAACTGGGAAGTTGATCGAGTTTCATCGGCACAACTTGTGGTAATTAAATTTTGTAATGGTGTAATTATAAGTACACATTACTCAAATTCCAACTTCACGGTTTCTGTTCCAAAATTAATCGTGCGACCTGTTAAAGTGGGTTAAAATTTTGCCCTGAATTCTGAGATGCTAATAGATTTTTTCTCCTTTTACCTTCTTCCACTAATTTTTCTTCGAACAAGTTACGTCACCTATTGAAACGACTTAAAATTTCACGATAAATTCGTATATTTGTATGAATACAATTTTTTTTTCACACTCCACCTCTGTCCACAAATCGTCCCCTCAAAAGTATTTTTTTTTTCAAACTAGTTCGGTGACCTATTCGAGTGAGTTGAAATTTCACACCTAATTTGAACGTGATACATTTGAATTCTTGAAGAATACGCTGAATTTTAATGTTAATACGCTTTTCGGGGTTTCGACTTTTCAATCCCATTGCACTTCCTGGCAGGCCCAAAAAAGTGGTTTTTTTTGGGCTGTTTTTCTAATTTTTTAAATTTTTTGCACGTGTATTTCGCAGTTTAAATTGAGCTAGGAAATTGTAATTGGGTATGTAGGGGTCCAAATGCCTTGTAGGGGTTTCGACTTTCCAGCCCCCCCCCCTCCACATTTTTTTTATTAGCTCGTCAGTAACGTGTAGAACATGTGAAATTGGTAATTGGTACATCTGTATCATTTTCGCACTACTACCAGAATAGAATTCGATGCTCGAACATATTTACGGCAAACTGGGTATGCAATCTTATTAATTTCTTGAATTAAATTAGGTATTCAAACCAATATCTGGCAACTTTCATTTATGATGTTAATAAATTTGTTTGCTTGGTTTATCATAAATAAGTGTCTGTACCAAAGTTGATCTATCGTTATGTGGTCCAATTAAAAAATTTCCTATGAATTGAGGCAAGAATTGAAAATTAAAGTATAAGGAATTTTGGCTTTCGCCCCCACCTTCTCTAGTAAATTGTTCAGCTTCTTATAAACACTGGTGAAAAATTTAATCTACCACAATTTTGACAGTTCAATAAACTTCTCGTAAATCGAAATACGAATCGAAAATTGTAGAAGAGGAGGTTTTGACTTTCGGTCATACCCCTCCCCCTCTTGTACCACTGGTGTGATGGTATTCAAATTTCAGCTTGAGTTTTCGTGTGAAATTGTCGAAGAAAATTATTCTATTATAGTCTGTGCACTTTCTGCGAATAAAAGGGGAAGATAATATTCATAGGTGCCGATAGGGAGGTATGGGAAGCCTAAGTCTTCAAAATATTAACTCCACCCCCCCCCTACCCAAATGTTTTAAAGAAAATTTAATGAGTAACTATTTGTGCGACTAGAAACAGTGAATGCACATTTTTGGACCTTTCACACTGGACATTTCGCAAATTTTTGCGATCATTTTCTATCTTACGATATTGAAAATATAAAAAAAAAAAAACAATTTCCACGTTGTCGAAGATTCTTTTAACGATTAATAAAATACTAACGTTATCTGGTGTAATCGCATCTTCATTTATTTATAACGAGTATAAGTAGGTGCAGATGAAATTACATACCACAATAGAATTTAAATCAACAACATTCGTTCGGTTTGTACATATTAGGAAAACGAGAATGTTTTATTGTGCTCGCTTTCAATACAGAATATTCACGGGGGTGAAAACGAACACCGATCGAATTAAAATCAAGTAGAAAGCGTTTCCATGATAAGCCATTGAAATTACATTCACTACAAATAATACAAATAACAAACACACTACAATCTGTCATTTATCATTTTCCATTGGTATTCTTCGTTGAACGCGCGATAATTACTATAAGCCTTTTATTTCGTTAATTTTCTACGCTTGCTTCGCGCTCGAGCCAAACGTATCTCTTTAAAAGTTGTTTCGTGCCTCGCTACGCACGTCTCTTTCTCTCGCTTGGTACTATATTCTTACCCTTGTATCTTATTATGAGAAATTTTATATGCAATATGAAAAATACGTAAAGATTTTCTCATAATGTTACCCTTCTGTTTTTCTCTTTGTTTTAGATTTATACTACGAACGAGTATCAGCCTTCTCTATACATGTATATCTGCAGCGTGTTCAGAAAGCGTTTAATTCCTTTAATTAGGTGAGTAGGCAATTACGATAATAATCGTGTCGCTAGTTTAGTATAACAATGAAAATAAGGGTAGTCGGAATATAGTTTTTTTCAAGGAGAAAGTGTGGAGAGAGGTGGATGTGTAATCTGTTATGATTATCATTGTTAAGTTGCGTTTGTTGTAAAGTTCAGAATATGCATACTTTGTCTTATTTCTGGAGCCAAAGAGATAGTAGAATTTCAGTTCAGAATTAAAGTATTTTCGATATATTTATTCAAGTATGAAAGTTTATCCCAATTTACGTGTAGGAATGAAAAATATTCGTTTCGAAAGTTTAAGTATAGGCCGTGTGCTAATCTACAGATGCTACTTTCAAGCCTAACGAAAACTCAAATGCTCTAATATTTAATGAATTTCGTGCAATTCGATAGCATTTTTATGCTGAGTCTGAATAGATCAATTTGTCAGTTCAGTAGTTCTGTCAAGGGGTTGCCAATACGACATAGAAAAAATAAGTGAAATTTGAAGTATTCCAATTAGGATGAAATGATTTTCACAAGTTGCCAATTCGAAAAAAGGGGCTCTACAATCCTCTCTTGAGTTTTCAAAATCAATTTTAATTTTGCAGCTCTTCCACGATGCATCTTAAATTTCATACAATATTTCTAGCCTGATTTTCTATGTCATATTGTCAATGAAAACCATGTCATCAAAGTCGATTGACCAACTTGGGGGGGGGGGAGGGGGGATACCAACAAAATCCGTTTTGGGGTCCCAAAAGGCCATTAAGACGATTTTTGGCCATGTCAGATATTTATTTTTATTTATTTATTTTTTTTTCTTGAATATCAAAATCATTTACACTGCTAGATACTCAGCAAAAACGCTCCAATTTTGTCAATCGGCTTATTTTGGCGGCAGATTAGATTTATATGAGTGGGGATGACCTTGCATTAAAATTCAGTTTTTCCCTATTTTGGAGCAGGGGTGCTGAGGGGCCAAAATCACCAAAAATATTCTTTCTTAAGTCAATCGATTGGCAATCTAAAGTTATATAACATATCCAAATATCAACCTCCTAGGTCATTTAGGAGGGGAGATATGAGGATTTTCCCTCTTTTTGACCTTGAAAAGGGGATGTTGCTCCCTTATCTCCTGGTCAGAATAAGCTAGGAAATCCCAGACACCTACTTTTTGAAGCTGTGAGAGTGTAATGGGGCTGGAAAATCTATAAATCTACAGGAAAAGGTTCTAGAACCTCCATTAAAACTACATACTGAAATTCATCCACAGTAGTTCAATTCGGAAGGGAGATATGTGAGAAATGGTATTTTTTTGAGGTCAAAAAGAGGCAACTCCTTCATACCATCTCTCCCAATTGATCTATACTTAGGAGGCTGATTTTTTCCATGTTATAGGAGTTTAAATTTTATTTCTATAATGTCGAAAACAAATAATTTTTGCAAATATACTCGAAAATTATCTTTCATCATTGCCTAAAGAGTCCAGCCAAAAATTAAAATTTCACAACATATGCGAGAGGCAAATAACTTTTTTACCTGCTCTAGCCTCTCAAACCAGTATTTCTCTGCACCTTCAATCCAGAGATTAAGCAAACTTGATCATACATACGGTGTATATGTTGCCTAATTATTAGTTGAGAGGAATTCCTACCGGACCAATATTTAGTACCTACTTATATTTCAATAGCGATTTTTTTTGCCTCGATTCACGCGCAACATTCCACCCACACATCGAAAATTATTTCTCATAATTTTTCTTCTCGCTCGAAATCATTCGTGATGTTATGTCGAAGAAAAGCAGACGAGAAAAAAATCACTCTTCCGAATAGAAAATCCCTCCTCCTAAAAAAAAAAAAAAGGATGGAAAAAAGACAAATGTACTCGTGTTTATGGAACGTGACATCAACCAATATGTTGGTATTAAGAAGCCCACGAAAGGCGAACATATTGCCACTTGTTCGACTAACGAAGTGAGGCAAAGGGGAGGGGACGCATTTCACCATCGTCAGCATGTTGTATGTATGTAGGTGTACATACAGTGTGTTTTTATTAGTGGTGATGGTGTTTTATTTATTTCTTGCATTCTTTGTCGTTGCCTTTTTTAGCCTAATTTTCTATGCCATATTGTCGATGAAAGCTAGGCTATTATGGACTATCAACCGATGATGTATAGAGGGAGGAGTATCAATGAAATCCATTTTGGGTTATCAGTTATTTATTCCTTTTTATTTCATTATTTTATTTCTTTCCCGAAACTAAAAATTATTTTTTCAGCTTCGCCACAGTCCAAAAGGGGTCAAATTTAAGCAGCGAGCTCGGACTGGCAGTGAATTTGATATTTTTGAACGAGGATAACCTCGGATCAAAATTTAATTGTGTCAAAATTGGGAGCAGGGAGTGCTGAGGGGCTGGAATGGTAAAGATTGTTTGTTTCTTATCTCTATCGATAAATAATCAACACTTTTACAACATATCGAAACATCAACCTGCTAAGTGAATTAGGAGAGGAGATATGAGAGGTTTACCACTTTTTGGCTTTGATAAAAAGCTGTCCCATGCATATCTCTCCCCCCAAATTGAGCTGGGAGGTTGAAATTTGGCATGTAGATTTAATAAAAGCCCTTGATCTACTTTTTAAGAGTTTCAACTTTTAAGTGTCATCACATTCCTACATGGTGATAAAAAAATTTTTCTTGGTTGAGTTTTCTTATTTTTTGAATTTGTTCCTACCATATCTCCTCTCTTAATTGAAGTAGGATTTTGAAATTTGGTATGTTCATTCGTTAAGGGACCTATATTCGTCTTTTAAGGATTATAACTTTTCAGCGTTATTGCACCTCTTCATAGCTTAGAGCCTCGAAGAAGTTGTGTTTTGAGCAGTTTTTCTTATTTTTTGACTTCTTCCCCCGCACATCCCCCTCCAAATTGAGGTAGATGGTTGAAATTCGGCATGCTAATTTAGTAGGAGTTTTTAAGGTACTTTTCGGTAGTTTCAACTCTTCAACACCATCATATCCCCACACAGCCCTGAAAAAGTGTTATTTTGTATGGTTTATCTAATTTTTTTGATTTTCTGCGCGCACATCTTCCCTCCAAATTGAAGTAGGGGGTTGAAATTTAATATGCTCATTCAGTTAGGGTTCTATATTCGTATTTTGAGGATTTTAACTTTTTAGCATTATTGCACCTCCTCATAGCTTCAAAGAAGTTGTGCTTTGAGGAGTTTCTCCTATTTTTTGAGTTTTTCCCCAACACATCTCCCCTCCAAATTAAGGTAAAGGGTTGAAATTTGGCATGCTGATTTAGTAGGAGTTCTTAATGTACTTTTCGGTGGCTTTTACTATTCAATACCATCACACCCCCACACAGCCATGAAAAAGGTAGTTTTTCTTATTTTTCGGGGTTTCTCCACGTTCATCTTCCCTCTAAATTGAGGCAGGAGGTTAAAATTTGGTATGCTCATTCAGTAAGGGTCGTATATTCGTCTTTGGGAGATTTCAACTTTTCAGCGTTATTGCATTTTCTCATAGCATCAAAGAAGTTGTACTTTGAGGAGTTTCTGTTATTTTTTGAGTTTTTTCCACGCACATCTCCCCCCTAAATTGAGGTAGGGTGTTGAAATTTGATGTGTTTATTTAGTAGCTGTTCCTAATATACCTTTTGATGATTTTAACTTTTCAACGTTATTGCACCTCCTCCTCGTAGTCTCAAAGAAGTTGTGCTTTGAGGAGTTTTTCTTATTTTTTGTGTTTTCCCGCGCACATCTCCCCTCTAAATTGAGGTAGAGGATTGAAAATTGTCATGCTGATTCTGTAGGAGTTCTTAATAAACTTTTCGTTTCGACTTTTCAACGCCATTATATCCCCACACAGCCCTAAAAAAGTGGTATTTTTGGTGGGTTTCTTATTTCTCAGGTTTTCTCCACGTACATCTCCTCTCCAAATTGAGGTAGGTGGTTGAAATTTGGCGTGTTTTCGAGGGTTTCAACTTTTTAGTACCATCACATCCCTGCGCAATCCCAAAAAAGTGGATTTTTGGTCGTTTTGTTTTACTGAGTTTTTCTCACGCATATCCCTCCCCTAAATTAAGGTAGTTGATTGAAATTTGGCATGTTCAGCTGATAGCATTTCTTAATGTATCTTTTGAGGGTTTCAACTCTTCAGCGCTATCAAATCCCCGCGCAGACCCAAAAAAGTGGTTTTTTAGTCAGTTCGCCATGTTTTTCGAGTTCTTTCAGCACACATCTCCGCTCCTAATTGAGCTAAGAGGTTGAAATTTGATATATTCATTTAGTAGGGGGTCCTAAATGTGCCTTTTGGTGGTATCAGCTTTTTACTCCAATACCTACTTGTGCTCTGGCCAGTGAACAAGAAAAAACATGGCAGAGCACTTTTTTTCCTTCGTGAATGCACAATTCGCATATTTTCCAGTACTTTACGAAAATCAGGCTCAAAAGGCAATGCGTTGCGATGCTTTTTTTTTTTAAAGGTCTTTCACGCGTGTGTTATAATATTTATAGTTAGACGATTCAGTAGCATCAATTTGTAAGTACATTTACCTAACTTACCTATCTCTACTCATACATCAAACTCATGTAAAGTTGTATATTCTAATTCTACGTAGGTTTCGGTACATACCTACACGACCCTTACGGTACATCGAAGTGGGATTTTTTTTAGTTTGCGTTTTTTATTATTTAAAAAACTTTTCACGTTTCTATATAATGATAGATGGAGCATAATTTCCTTTTTACGCTTTAGCCTGTTTAGATAGGTACCTCGTTGTTTTTTTCTTCATCGTCATGCTGCCTACAATATGAGTGTACAGGATAGGTACGTAGAAACCTATAAATACACACACATATATATATATATACGATGAGTATAACGCTAAAGAGAAAAGAAAAGAAAGAAGATTACGTAGTCTCTGAGGAAATACTCGTAACAAATGCGAATTTTGATGAGGTCGTATTTTCACGCGCCAAGTCAAATCAACGCGAGTAAAGATTTTGCGGTATCGGCGCGTTTAGCAGTTTACATTTCACACGCTTAAATGTACGTGTGAGTGTGTGTGTGTGTGTGTATTTTCTACCTCGCCTCGTCTCGCCTGTTTGTCTTTTCGTATGTAAAAACAAGCAGATAAACGAGTGTAAAAGTGCTTTATTGCTGGAGACAGACAGAGCGACGTAGAAAAAAACATAGAAAAAGACAAACGCGAATCATATTAAAGGAAAATTGCGTCTCGTTGTAACGAATGGTATGATCAAGGAAAAGAGTATGAAAAAAAAAAAAACAAGCAAGAGGGAATCTCTCTTAAGAGGATTTTTTCATTGGCTGCCTGTTTTTTTTTTCCTCTTTTTTTTGGTGGATTTAGTTTATAGGTTTTTCTATTCGTTTTACTGTAGCCTAAGACTGGTATAGGGGTGAGATAAAGAGAGATCTTATTCGATACAATGGAATTACGTAAAATTACGGAAATTAAATTGACAAAATAAATGCTACTGCCGAAAAAAAAGTGTGACGTTATTGAAGGCGAGTCGTCTAAACATTGAGTTGAGATGATCGATGTGGTGAAATGAGCGAAATAAGGGCATATGCGGAGCAATAAGAAAGAGAGACACAGAGACAGAGAGAGTGAGAGAGAATGAAACACGACGATAAAGAGGAAATCAGTATTGTGTAGCGAGATTTAAGCTTCTCTTTTGTTGATACGGCGGGTGGAGATTTTATTTTCACGCCATCGCCATCACCCATCGCGCCACCTAACTAAGTATCGAAATGTAGTTTAGTCGACGGAATGTAAGTATACGAACGATATTGTGAGTCGAAGTATAATTGGATTTTCGTTTCTGGAGAATAAGCAATGACGCGATGCTATGAACGTAGCAACGTACGTACCGAGTAGGTACCTCTCTGCATAGCTAGCTAGCTAGCTCTAGCACACGTCTTATAGCCTACGTTGAGGCGTAATTTCCGTCGCTTCGAGTCGAGTCGAGTCGTCGAGTGTGTAACGTAAAGACCGCGCGCGCGATAAGTGTATGTACAAATGGCGTATGGTTTTTTGTTACAGCCCCCGAGAATAGGATAAAGTTTTGGTTTCTTTTAACGCTCGCTGCTACGTGTGTGTGCGCTTGTTGTAATGAAATGAATAATAAGAAAACGTTTCAAGTGCGAAATCTTACGTGGGTATGCAACTTTGTGTCGAGCAGATTTAAAAGTCTGCAAATTGGAATTTGGAAATTGTATTCAGAATTATATTCGTGTGAAAAGTGTTGTAAACAGGAGGCGAAGAAAGTAATACGACGGTGGTGTAATTTTTTCTTACGTTAGCCTAGTTTTATGAAAAGAAATCCCCAGCATAGTATGGTAATATGTATAATGCACAAATTTACCTAAGAAGGAGGAAGGGTATTTCGAATGAGGATGATAGTATTAAGGCCATACACCAGACCTTGTACGTATATGTTATGGTGGTTGCCTACCAACCTGGAGATTTGTTGCAGCTATGTTGAAAATTTTATCATTTTTTCAAGTTTTGTTTTAAGCTCCTACAGAATTTTTATCGTTAATTTTATAAGAGAAAAATACATCTAAGGACACAGCGAGTAAACTTCTGATCTATCAGAAAAGTTGTTGGAG